>JAQFVV010007077.1:0-176132 GCA_028023455.1 Epiperipatus broadwayi
AGGGTATATATATATTGTTTTTTCTCTTTCTAACTTTTATTTTTTAGTTTCAAAAGGTTTTATTGAACTATAAGTTTACAAAACAGTACTTAATACCACATACATAGGATAAAGTAAGAAAAAACTATGAGGTTTTAAACAAAGGAAGATACATGATTTACATTATATATTCTGTATTTTTATCCCATACTAAAAATGGAAAAAATTACAAATTATGAGTAACAAAATAAAAATACAATCTTGAAAGCAGCTTAACATTTTCTGACTGCTGCATAGGATTTACATCTTTTTATATACATCATTGCATTAATGGTTTTTTTTTTTTTTGCTTTTAATTATCTAGTCATCATTTTATAATAGTGAGTCATGTCATAAATTCCAGTGAAATTATATTAGTAAAAATGTGTCTGAATAAATGTTAGTTGGTGAAATTTTTTCATTCCTTATGCATATAATACGTATTTTGTTCTTAAATAAATTAGGATGTCATCTTGTGTTGGAACCGACATAAATTTACATCTGGTACACCATAATGAGAATTGTATAAATGTGCTGTCCTGAATGTGTGCATAAATATCTTTTTTAAATGTATTGAGAAGTGTAAATATGTTGTAATTTTTATTTTAAAATATTTTGGGGATATTGCTCCAGATATTATTAAATATGGGACACATGAATAGAAATTGTGATTGTGTCTCTGATTCTTTCTGACATAGTTTGCATATGTCTTCAATGTTAATGCAATTCCTTTTATATGTGTAGAAATAAAGGGTGAAAAGTGCTTCAAGATTTAGTTTTAGAAGAAAAGCATAGTAGTTTTACTCTAATGACCAGTATTTAAATTTTTTAGTCAACTGATTTTTGGCCGTGTTTAAAGGGATTTGTTATTATCATTGGACAGGGAAGCACAGATTGAATGGACATCCTAGTTTTTGGGGAACTATATTAAATTGGAAATACATAATAAATGAGAAATTAGCTTATTCCAGTAATTGTATATGGGTGGTTGCTTGTCTGCAGGTGTAATTTTAAAAACTATTTCTAAATATGGAACTATATTTGCACATGATGATATAAGATTAAGTGGGTTTTTTTTTAATTTGGACATTTTTTATAGAATGTAAACCAAATCCATTTTGACATAGATGGTGCAGAATCTTACTTAGGGATATTGACACTATCCCCCCCCACAACAATTTTCTGAACATTGAGTAAATTTTAGATGTAAATACTTTTGTGTATATTATTATAGGTGTATAGTATGTAACTTGCCTGTGTCATTATTAGAAGATTGAAAAGGATTACTTTGGCATAACCACTTTGGCATAGAATGATAAATATGATTTGGAAAGAGAATGAATTACATTCTTAACTTTATTCATTAGTATTCCCAAATCTGCAACTGCATTTCAGAGTTGCTCAAATGAAAAGGAAATTGACAAATGAGCCAGGCTTTTCTTCAAAGTATTGCTTATGTTGGCATCCTGGGTACATAAACCATTCACTGAATTTTTCTAAATTAAACTCCAGTTTATATCTGCCTGAGTAATTATTTAGAGTTTTTATTAGTTTTGGTATCTGTTTTTTTAGTTGGAAAAAGATTGTTATGTCATCCATGTATGCAATGCATTCCAGTCATCTCATTTTCACACTTGCTTTAAAGAGGATCAATATAAAATGTTAATAAAAGAGCATTTAACAGTGAGTCTTGTGGAATCATGTTAAATGTAATAAATGTTGGTGAGTATACTTCCCACTAAGGGTTATCTGAATTTTTTGACTTAGAAGATTCACAATCAATTAGATTAATGTCCTGAGTATTGATGTATCTGCTAATCCATTAATTCAAATATCAATTGGTATTATATCATATGCTGATTTAATGTTCATCTGAACTGCAACTGGTCCATATTTTTTTGTTGTTTCTGACTATATCAATTACTGTCTTATATAAAAATGCTGCCTGCCCAATTGATGAGCCTTTCTTTGCAAACTGGATTTTTGACAACAATGGCAAAATATAAGATTCAATTCTATCTTTAATCACTGATACCAGGATCTTAATCCCAAGTAAACTCATTGATATAGGTCTGAGGAATTTGAATGTGGTTATATTTTCCTTCCCCTAAAAAAATGGAACCAGTGAGATAGGATAAAGTCCATGTATGTGATAGATTCTTTTTGTTAGAAAGTTAACTAAATTTGTCAGGTATTTTGCTATATACTGACATAAATGCCTGTATACAAAACAAGGTATTCCATGTATTATTGGATGACATGAGTTTACATTGAAGCAAGTTTTTCTTCAAACTCTCTTTGAAAAGTTATATTCTCTTCTGATAGCCCTAAAAAGTTTTGTGAAGGGTTAAATTTTTCTCTTTTTGCAAATTATTTTTTAATATGAATAAAGTAGACTCTAGCATTTTGTCACCTTCAATAAATTTTCTCTTCAGTTTTGATTGCTGTCAGACTGCAATTTATTAGAGCTTGCCCCAGTGCCCAATTAATGTATTGCTTAGACCACATATGGGTTTGATTCAGGTATATTTTTCTTTTTTTTTTAATCACCTGGCATTCTTTGAATGAGTCACAAGCTGACTAATATGCTTTCCTCAGGGCTATTATATTTATACAACCTCTGCTGTGGTAGCACTAAATGTAATTCTCTTGTACAATTCATCTGCAAGTGCTAAAACCATTGAGGGAGGGGGTTGGTTTCTCATCATTGTATCAACTGTATATGAGATTATGTTCAGAAATGCAATCCACATTTGAATAGGGTCAATTTCCATGTCATGAATTTTGAATAATGATATATATAATTTTGAGAAGAGATATTCTTTAGACCTCCCTAGGGGCAGTATTCTAATAGTTTTATCTGTTGTGATCATAGGATTATATAAGAAATCATTTTTAAGACAGACCATCACACCAGAATGATCTAAAAAAAATGAGTTTTTGAATGATATGCTTATCATATAATGCAATTCTGGTGAATAAAAAAACAAGATCAATTAAAGAAGAGTATCTGCCATTGTTGAAGAAGATAGAGTTCTCTGGAAGAAATTCTTCTCCACCTATAAAAGGAAATACCAGTAGACATACTATTTTTTACAAATTTATTGTATAATATGTTGAAGTCTTCTATTAAAATTATAGGATGTATCAAGGATCCAAATTTTGAAATTTAATGTATGTATCAGTCTATTAATTATTATTTCACATGAAAAAATGTACATGTACACTAGGTTCAGGGTTATTATTTTGTGGTATAATATAACAATTAGCATGTATGCATCAATACACATTATTTTAAATGAGCTGAATAGACAGGTTTTGTTTATCACAATTACTGTTCCAGCTGAAGGTGAGAATGCTGCTCTGGAAAATAATGAATATTCTTATGTAACAGGTTGGGTTCAAACCCTGTTCTACCGAAAAGAAAATTTGGCATCCATGTGTATGTATATTGTTTTAGTATAATTTCTCAGCAGATTAGATTCAAGTTTTTCTTTTTTAAATATATTCAAATAGGTAGGTAAACGCTTAAAATAAATGGGAAAGATAGCAGGAGGGTGTTTGTGCTTTTTTGTTTGTTGAAACATATGTATATATGTTGTTGTATAGATCAGTGATCTTCAACCTTTTAACAACTGCAGACTGGTAAAAATAAGGATAAGATATCGTGGACTGGCAAAAATAAGGATAAGGTTTCATGGACCAGCAGAAGTCTATAGATAAATTTTCTTAAAGATGTAAGCAGCTTAGCCTTAGATGAAGTTATATATATGGAGTTTGTATAATAAAAAACTTTTTTTTTTAATTTTGAATTTTTTTAGAAAAGTAATAAAAAATTTAATTCTATCCCCCCCCCCCATAAACATCTGTGATAACTAGAAAAACAAATTAATTTATGTATGACTGATTAGATTTTGTTCTGTTTCTTTTTTTTTAATCAGGTAAAAGTGTGATGAAAAAAATAAATAAAAATTGTTTATATTAATTAAAAGTTTAAAATCTTATTATTTTGTTATTAAAACTTTCTTGCTAGTCTAGCACGGACCAGAAAAAAACTTCTATGGCCCGGCACCGGGCTGCGGACCGGTGGTTGAAGACCACTGGTATAGATGGATGAATGGGTGCAAGTAAAGATATATATTTTATTTCCAAGATGGAATTTGTTGCCTTTCATTTTATTTATTGTAGAAAGAAGATATATTGAAATTACATAGATTGCTATCTATGGATTGTACTTTTAATGAAGGTACTATCTAAAATATTTTAACAAAAAAAAAAAGAAAAAAAACAAACAACGAAAGGAGCAAATAATTTGCAGGTGTTCAATGGAATTTCTTTGGCATTGACAAAGAAAAAAAGGTGCTTTTAATGAAGGTACTATCTAAAATATTTTAACAAAAAAAAAAAGAAAAAAAACAAACAACGAAAGGAGCAAATAATTTGCAGGTGTTCAATGGAATTTCTTTGGCATTGACAAAGAAAAAAAGGTGCTAAAAGCTTTTGCTTTGAAGAAAAGTTAAACCGAGAGGAACACATGATAAAGAAGACAAAAGGAGTGAATTGAAATTCATGGAATTTAGAACTTTCGACAATAAATGAAAAGCTATAAAGGTGCTAATTTTTAAATAGAAATATTTATTGTTTGATATGGTTGGAACATGAGAAAATTTATCATTTATCTGCATTATTAAATTATTATGCAGAAGGTATAGGATTTGTGTTATTTTCTAAAATAACTAGTATACTTGCCATCTATGAACATGTTAGGGTAAAAACTTAAGTGTGCTGGGATTTTGATCCCATCCTATAAATATACGTAAGTTGCTACAATATGAAACAATTGATTATTCATGAAGGAAGTAAACCCTGAGCAATTGAACTGAAATTGACTTCAAAAATTAATACAAAGCTAAAGAACCTAGCAGACTGGTCATGTCAGAGATCATCAGTTTCAATTGCCATAGCACTGAACAAACTTATGATTACCTTTATGGATTCATAAATTTTCACTGGGGAAATTTCATGTAGTGTGTACATTTTATCTATATTTCTTTTACTCCAAATATTAGTGCATCTTTTGTGATAATGCATAAAGACTTCCATATAGTGACAATCTGATTAACTCTCTTCATCATTCAAAATAATATTTCACATCGGAATGGCTTAAATGTTGTTTTTGTTATATATTTATTACTTAATTTGTCAATCTATACAGTATTCATGTATGTGTTTTATGAAACATATTTGAGCACAAAATAGTATTGTTATCCTTTATGATTTATTAATTATATTAAATATTAAATTTGAGAGAAAACATATATATATATATATATATATTGTAATGGAAACCCGGTGATCGAAAGCTTAGCTTCCCTTTTATTTATATATAATGGGGAATTCTTAAAATTCAAGATCGTCCACTTTCCACTACCCCAAGCAGAGAGAACATATGGATATAAACGAGTCTATATCCATACTTGACAGAACCTGTATGCTATATGGGTATAGCCCCAGATTATATTTCCTGATCAACTATCTCCCGACTGCTGTAAGATTTTACAGAGTTACAGCACTTGGATATTTATAAATTTTAATGGGATCAAAATACTGCACCACTAGCTTCATGTGTTAATTCAGTACTCAAAATGAATAATAATTATTTTCCCAAACCCTACGACTATATTACTTTTTGGAGTGGCGAAGAACAAGATGAAACGGATTTAAATCAATAATAAATATTTAATACAATAAATTATAATAAAAAGAAACACTCTAAATCATTTACAAACAATAAAACAGATTATTTGCTATAATGCTACAAATAAAATAAAATAGAAAAAGATCCGATAAATGATTGTAATCTGTGAAAATAAATCATCCCTTTATAGTCATTCCAAATATTAGAAAGAGTCTAATTAATGTCTATCTCATTAGTATCTGGGATTGGCAATTGCATTAAATTAAAAGTATATGCACATAAGTTATATAAAATGTATTATATGTAATTACCTAGGTTATTAAGTCTTTGAATTAACTTGGAGTCTTGCTGACCGTCCGGTGGAATTTCTCCACTTCTTTAGCAGGGAATGGTCACTCTTTGGTTAGATTTGATTGTGGGAACTTCGTATTTTGAACATCGAGGACAAGGCAAAAATGAACCCTTCAGCAGGCGCTATGTCGGCAGTTGTTAATCGAGACGTGAACTATTAAAGCACAGGAGTCTGGATTGACTGGCAATCGTGATTGGCCCTTAGCCACACATCCTTGAAGCTTCCCTTATGTTGTAGTTTGTTTTCATGTTCATACAGTTTCAGTCTGCTCTGTCGAGGTCCTTTGACTCAGCTTTCTGTTCTTTTTTTCCAAATTTAACTTTTCATGTCTGCTTTCTATTATATTTTTCTCCTTATCAGAGCAGTGTCCTCACTGACGTCTTGACCAATACTAATCATCCTTTTAATTAAAATTCCCCAGTTCTTTGTCCTTTCAATCCTTTGTTTTTTGCTGTTGTTCACACCTTCGCTTTTCTTAATGCTCCTTCAGCCATTTATATAGATTTGATTTTTTATATAATTTTGTAGCACTAGTTACATTTATTTTTTTTTAATTAAACAGATTTTAATAAATGTTTTTTTTATTTTATTTTGACAAGCATTAATTATTGCTGTCTTTATCATACTTCATACACGCATTTCGTTTTATCGTCAAATGTGTACTTTTATAACCCAGATCCTTATCTTTTTGTCATGTTTTTAAATTTCTATTTTTTGCTCTGTTTAAGGCTTTCAAACTTTACTTTTCTTTCTAAATCATATTTTAGTTTGCATTTTATTTATATTTCTTTATCACTTAATTTTCTAATGTATAATTTCAATATTTCTAACTTTACTTATTTTCCATTTCACAAAATCCCGACTTTGGAGGGCAAAATATAAGAATCTTTTCGATTCTAATTTCTTCTCTTTTTTTAATTAACCATTTCTTTGTTTATAATTTTTTTAAACTCACTTTTTAGTATTCCAAGCACAATATTTAATATTCTTTGAATGTTAAATATTTATATGTGTAATCGCAATATGTGCGATCATCACATTACACTGTTTCCCTCCTTTAAAAAAAATTTTTTTTTAAATTTTAATTTAATGCATTCAAAGCTAGATGCTCCTAACTACTGTTTGAACCTTTTCATATCCATGCACTTCTAATATGACTTAGTGATAAGATTATTCCTAGAGAGGCGACCAGACAAATTACATCCCTACTCTGATGACCCAACCAGCATTACTAAACTGATTTAATCTTGCTATAAACATGAGTTTTATTTCTGCCTCCTACTTGTATATACAGGTTCGAGTCCACAGGATATCTCTGTGACTCGATTAAACCTGTTCATACCTCACATTTTCACAAATGATAACCCTCTGAGTGACAACTCTGGTCACTATACCGAGGTGGGTTGGGAGGCTGGCATCATTTTATCCAGCTCATCCATGAGCTCAGAATATTTTACTGATAGCTCCTATTTTTATAAAGGGGTTCTTTCCCCATACATTGGTTTCTAATCCATTGACTCACGATATTTGTCAAATATCTAACTGGAAATCTTAATCCAGTGAGTCATTATAAGAAAAGGATCTCTGTCCCTGTCTTCTCTATATAATAAGATCTGGTGATTGCAGAACACACATGAATGCATAACAGAGAAGGCTCACCATATACTGCTAAGATCCACCTACAAATATCTATACCTACACCCCCTCAGCCTCTATCTACGATCTCACACTACTATCTATCATATGTTTTCTCAGTTTATCCTAAAGTCCTTTATACTATTTGGCCATTTACTGGCTCATCATTCCTTTATATTATCATGATCTATATTTCTTAATTTCATGTCCATTTTCCATTACTCGTGGTACCATTCCATTTCCAATCTGGTATCGGTGAATCCTTCCTTTACTGGTGATTGCACTTAGGTTTTATCTGGTGGTTGTCTTTCTCTATTGACATCACATCTGCCTCCTCTGGGATGTGTATTTTGATCCCTAAGTTCTTGGTCTTCAGTCTTGTCATATGGATGCTTCCATTCTGTCTCCAATCTTTGACATCCATTTTCCTGCCTCCTTGGGTTCCACTCTGTAGAATATCTCCGGTTTTCTCTCCATCGTCCACTAGGATCCCATCCATTTTTTATTATAAGTGGTTCTTTTGGAGGTGGTCTAGGTTTATATCCATTCTCCTTCTGGTCAGCCCTGGTGGTATCCAATGCACTTAGCAACTCGGCCACATGATCCACCGTCTTCCTCTCTGTACTGATTAGTGTCTGTTCTATCTTTTTTGGGAACCCATGCCTAGTTATCCAGAGTATTTGCATCTCAGATAATGGGTTTGCGGTCATTGTCCGTAACTTGACTACTTGATGGTGAAAGAATGTTGTAAACGATTCCCCCTGTTTCCATTTCTCCTGTGTTATTCGATGCAGCATAGCTTCTTGGAGTTCCTCACTCCAATAACTGGTCTTCAAATCCTTGTGATATCCTGCAAATGCGGTGGCCTTCTGGAACAGTGAGTTCCACCAGACTTGAGATTTGCCCTGCAAGGGACTGCAGGCAACCACTATCTTGGCCTCCTCATTCATCCTATTAAACTTGGAATACCGCTTCAGGCTTCCTAAGTGCTCCATAAGGCTTTCTCCAGGATCTCCAGTGAAAACTTGTATTTTTAGAAATTGGTGAAAGCCAACTGGATAATCCATGCAATTCCCATAGCCCATATCTGTACATTCTCCATTGGTTCTTGGTCTTATGCCCTTTACTTCAGTATTGGTACTGTTACTGGCTGACCTACTTATCGTCTCTTCAAATTTTGCATCTAACCTTTCTACTGCCTTGACTATCTGGCTTATATCCCACTGCATGCTCATCAGCATCCTATTTTCTTCTACTCTTATCACTTTCTTATTCTCTTCTCTGGCCACCCTATGTCTTCCCTCAGATCAAACTCTGCTGACTCTCTATCTATACTCTCAGCCCTATCTAATTCGTCATACACACATGGCTCCATACTCTTTTGTTCATCCCACTTAATTTCTCTGTAAAATCCATTTCTTGTGTCCTTAGCCTCTGATTGATGGATGACATCATTTCTAATTTCTTCCATGGCTTCAGCAATTCTTTTCTGGTTGTCTATTTCTATCTTTACCCTCCATTCTTCCATCCTTCTCTCCGATGTCTGTCCATGTATTCTTTCATGAATTGCTGTTGCTCAACCTCATTTGCTTTAGCATATCCATAATATCACTATAGTTTATTTTGCCCTTTACTTTCATTTTATCTTCATTCCCTTCTCTTACTTCCTTTTCTTGAATGTCCATTTTAGCGTGGGACCTTATATGCATAAATATAATTTTATTTAACCCTTCTTGATATCTGTATTTATTATTATTATTATTGAACTCTTCTGGGTAGATTTATATAAAAATTCTTTCTACTGACTCTTTGCTTTTTACTTTGATTACTATTTAATTTCTTTGTTATCTGTTAGTTAGCATTCAGACCGCTAGCCAACCCAAACATCCGCACTCTGGTTCACTCTTGTTTGCCTGCCTTAGATTCGTTTGACTGCCTGTCCCACCTTGATGATTGTCCTATGTTTTCCCTACTTATCCCACTCTTTCTCACTATACCTCAATTAATGCTGCACTTATATATTTTTTAAATCTAACTTAACTACTATACTTTATTACTCTGTTAACGATATATATAAATAAACTCATTTCTATTTGACTGTATTTCCAACAGTATGCACTTCTGATATATATTTCTAATATTATGTTTATACTTTTCGATCACTTTAAGGTTATGGCTGTTTCAAAAAAAAAAATCATACACATATATTTCTTTAACGGACTAACCTCCTTCGTTACACACACTATGTTTGTAATTTATATTGTCTCTTTACTATTTTAAAATCATATACATATATTTCCTTTTATTTAACAGATATTCTTTGTTGTACCGGCTCTGTTGGTAATTTATTGATCAAGTTATCCTCACGATTATTTTTAAATCATACATATATTTTTTCCCCAACTTAACTAATATACTTTGTTACACTTACTACATTTTGTAATTTATCGATTACTTTATTGTCTTGAATATTTAAAATCATATGTATATATTTTCTTCAACCTAACAAGTACACTTCGTTGCCCACATTACTCTTGTAATTTATTTATAACTTTATAATTAAGGCTATTTTTTCTTAAAAAGAATCATACACATATATATTTCAACTTACTATACACGTGACTATTTGTATTATTTATCATTTATAATATTTTATTTTCAGCTTGACTGAGATACGCTATTATTAACTCACACATATATTTTTTCCGACTTTGCTTAGATATGCAATTATTCTAGAGTCTGACATATATATTTCTTCACTTAACTTAGATCCGCGGCTATTTTATTATTTATCATTTATGATTAAAACCTTACTAAAACTGTTTTATTCTCCCTTTCTTTTTTCTGAAACGATTTATATTTCATTACAGCAATTCTTTTGACATAATCAATTCTTTGTTCATGGTGATTATATTGGAATACTTCTGGTCTTTTATTAAATATGTCACAATGAACTTCAAAACTTTTTTAATATTAAAATTTTTCCCCTTCTTTCTATATCCTTTGTACACATTTGTCGTTGAAATACATATATAAAGTATTATAAAGCAAAAAATTTATTCCCTTCATCTTCACTGCTCACCACTGATTTACAACACTAATTTTATATATTTTAAGAACACATATATTAAAAAACTCTTTTTTTTTTTAGAAAATATTTACGTTATCTTATAAAATTATTCAACACGTGATCACTAATTGCACAGCAATAGATATCCCAGACTTGGCCCCCAAAATGTAACAAAACCCGGTGATCGAAAGCTTAGCTTCCTTTTTATTTATATATAATGGGTAATTCTTAAAATTCAAGATCGTCCACTTTCCGCTACCGCAAGCAGAGAGAACATACGGATATAAACGAGTCTATATCCATACTTGACCGAACCTGTATGCTATACGGGTATAGCTCCAGGTTATATTTTCCGATCAACTATCTCCCGACTGCTGTAAGATTTTATTACAGTGCTTGGATATTTATAAATTTTAATGGGATCAAAATACTGCACCACTAGCTTCATGTGTTAATTCAGTACTCAAAATGAATAATAATTATTTTCCCAAACCCTACGACTATATTACTTTTTGGAGTGGCGTAGAACGAGATGAAACAGATTTAAATCAATAATAAATATTTAATACAATAAATTATAATAAAAAGAAACACTCTAAATCATTTACAAACAATAAAACAGATTATTTGCTATAATGCTACAAATAAAATAAAATAGAAGATCCGATAAATGATTGTAATCTGTGAAAATAAATTATCCCTTTATAGTCATTCCAAATATTAGAAAGAGTCTAATTAATGTCTATCTTATTAATATCTGGGATTGGCAATTGCATTAAATTAAAAGTATGTGCACATAAGTTATATAAAATGTATTATACATAATTACCTAGGTTATTAAGTCTTTGAATTAACTTGGAGTCTTGCTGACCATTCTGTGGAATTTCTCCACGTCTTTAGCAGGGAACGGTCACTCTTTGGTTAGATTTGATTGTGGAAACTCCTCCGTATTTTGGACATAAAGTACAAGGCAAAAATGAACCCTTTGGCAGGCACTATGTCGACAGCTGTTACATCAAGATGTGAACCATTAAAGCACGGGAGTCTAGATCGACTGGCAATCGTGATTGGCCTTTAGCCACACATCCTTGAAGCTTTCCTTATGTTGTAGTTTGTTTTCATGTTCATACAGTTTCAGTCTGCTATGTCAAGGTCCTTTGACTCAGCTTTCTGTTCTTTTTTTCCAAATTTAACTTTTCATGTCTGCTTTCTATTATATTTTTCTCCTTATCAGAGCAGTGTCCTCACTGAAGTCTTGACCAATACTAATCATCCTTTTAATTAAAATTCCCCAGTTTTTTGTCCTTTTGGTCCTTTGATTTTCACTGTTGTTCACACCTTCACTTTTCTTAATGCACCTTCGGCCATTTATATAGATTTGTTTTTTTATATAATTTTGTAGCACTATTTACATTTATTTATTTATTTTTTTTAATTAAACAGATTTTAGTAAATGTTTTTTTATTTTATTTTGACAAGCATTAATTATTGCTGTCTTTATCATACTTCATACACGCATTTCATTTTATCGTCAAATGTGTACTTTTATAACCCAGATTCTTATCTTTTGGTCATGTTTTTAAATTTCTATTTTTTGCTCTGTTTAAGGCTTTCAAACTTTACTTTTCTTTCTAAATCGTATTTTAGTTTGCATTTTATTTATATTTCTTTATCACTTAATTTTCTAATGTATAATTTCAATATTTTTAACTTTACTTATTTTCCATTTGGAGGGCAAAACATAAGAATCTTTTCGATTCTTATCTTTTCGATTCTAATTCCCTCTCTTTTCTTAATTAGCCATTTCTTTGTTTATAATTTTTTTTTAAACTCACTTTTTAGTATTCCAAGCACAATATTTAATATTCTTTGAATGTTAAATATCTATATGTGTGATCGCAATATGTGCGATCATCACAATATATATATATATTTGTATATATATATATATGTGCGATCATCACATATATATATATATATTTGTGTTGTTTCATTAATTATTTCAGGTTTTATGGAAAGTGCAAGGAGACAAATTTGAATAAGTATAACAACTATGTCATTAGATTAAGTTTATATTTGTGTATTGCTGTCCTTCATATATTTTCTCACAGTTCAAATGCCACCTGCCCTGAGTGAGCTAGCTAGTGGCCAAATTCTCCAATTATCCCTTATCATATTTGTTTTTGTTTTACACTATCTCTTCCAGAATAATTCTTATGCAAATAAGAGTGAAGCTTGGAATCATAAGTGACATCCATAAATATGCTGGGTGAGAAATATGAATAAAGATTAGAAGTTATTTTAAAGAAATGTTGAAACATAGTAATGCAGAAATATATTGCATCATTCTCTGGATTAAGTTAATGATATTGTTCTGAATATGGGGTAGCTGGTCAGTGTTTCAATGGAATATTATTAACTTTCTTTAAAAAAAATAGTGGGTGTAGAATTACCTCAATAATCATCTGCATTATAATCATGCATATGTGCAGATATCTATATAAATATGATACAACAAAAAAAGCATAAACATGGCCTCTCAACATAAGGGCTTTTGAAGAGTGGAAAGTATGGAGGACAGAATATAAGAGTTAAGCAATAGTAAAAGAATTAAAAAGAGAGTATTAGTGGGTTGTTATAATTTATTTTGTTAGGTTAAGAAAATGAAGTCAGAAGATAAGGGATAGAGCAGATTATAAAAAAATTTATATTCATAGCACAGTACTTTGGGAGATGGAAGTTTAGGCCTAGCATTCATGACTCTAGAGATAGTGATATAGATACATATAATAGAAAAAAATAGTATTAAAATAAAATAGGAAGTGAATAAAAACAAGCTCACAGAAGAAAATGGATCAACAGAACAAAGAAATGCAGGGAAAATTGAGCATGATGGAAGTTATTATAAAAAAGTTAGAAAACTTAGAACTCAGATTTCAGGAACTTGAAGATAAGTTTGAAAAGATATTTCAGGAATTAGAACAAAAAGTAGGAATAAAAAAGATAAGTAGTCAAGGGGGAAAGGGAGATAGTGAGGGGATGACAAGATAAAATCATGGGAAAAGATGAAGTGAAGTCTAGTAAAATAGATGAAAACCAAGGTGAGGGTGAAGAAAAAAAAGCAGGGAAGCAATGTAAAAGTAGTAGAAGGATGAAAAACTATGACAAAACATGCACCAATGCAGGTTAATGTGAACCAGTTTTTGAAAATTCAGCCATTTGATGGCCAAATGGGTGAAGCTCCTGTAGAACACCTGAAAAGCCTGAGGCAGTATTTTAGAATTAACCCTATGGCTGAGGAAAGCAAAATTATGATTGCATGTAGCAATTTAACAAGATACACAATCATGGTGGGATACATTCAAGGAATATCAGAAAGAAGTATGAAATATTTTTTGGTCAGAGAATTACCAGGAGTTAACCAGATATTGGATTATGCAGGAAAAATATAGGAAAGGGAGCCAGGACTTGCAATTCTTCCATTTAGCAAGTGACAAATTTGCAGATACTGGATACATGCAGTTTGACTAAGAGTCACACCATTCAGATTGTGAGACATACCATGCCAATGAAGGTGGAACAAATGATGCTGGGAGTAAGAAAAGTGTCCATTGAGAAAGTCACCAAGTTACTGAACATGATCATATGAGTGCATATGATTATGTATAAAACCTTAAAACATCACATGATTACTCTGTCTTTCTTAGAGTGGCACTACTGTATGGAGAGAGTTTTGCCTATTATAACAACAGTTATGAGCAAGCATGGAAGATAGTGATGTTTAATATCAATCCTGCCTTATAGGAAGGTGGTGGCTATGATTGTAAAAGAGCCAAAGACACCAAAATGTATGGGTGCTGAACTGAGTTCAGACCCATATGACTATTTAAGCTATTGAGCTTAGAATGAAAATATCTGTGTGTTTTCCAATTTTATTCTCATAGTTTAGTAGTTATATAGAGTTAAAAGGGGGCTGCTGAAGGATTGCATTAGATCCTAAGATCTAGGTGCAGTGCTCTCAGATCCAATGCTCCTCACTGATGAAGGCCATAAACCAGAAATTAGTTTGGGGATATTGGATGAGTAGGCGCTAGGTAGGGATTTTATGCACAAGCCTTCTGGCATCCATTGATTACTCTGTCTTGCTTAGAGTGGCACTACTGTATGAAGATAGTTTTGCCTATTATAAAGATTATGGTATACAATAGATTAAGGAAAAGAAGGTCAGGGTGCATGGATTGTTAGATTCGAGGTGGAAGATGAAGGATTGAATTGAAGCATGGCATATCCCAAAAGAGGGGATAAGCTGAGGTGATAGTATGAATGCAAAGATAGACAACCACCAGGCAAGCTGAACAATGAATCAGAAAGGGGTTTGCATGGTTTTGGGTCAAAAAATAGTCTAATAACTTCAAGGGAGATATAAAATGACCCATACAGATAGTTGTTTTTGTTGTTATTTTGTGTTTTGTTTGTTTAATAGATGGGTAGTTATATTAGGTATATGGTATGGGAATGAGCTGAAAGAGTGGTATAGAGATTTTTTCTTTTCTTCTCTTTTGTTTAGGGCAATTCATTTCAAGTGCTTAGAGTTGAGACATTCAAACACACAGATTGTATTTGAAGGCATTCAAATAGAGGTATTGTAACAGGGTGGATTGAAACCCTGTTCCACCGAAAAGGAAATTTGGTATCCATGCATATGTATATAGTTTTAGTAGATTCAAAAAAATTTTTAATATATCCAAATCAGTAGGTAAAAGCTTAAAATAAACATGAAGAGTGGGGGGTATGTGCTCTATTGTTTGTTAAAACATGTGTATATATATTGTTGTATGGCTGGATGAATGAACGCAAGTAAAGATATATATTTTATTTCCAAGATGGAATTTGTTGCCTTTCATTTTATTTATGGTAGAAAGAAAGATATATTGAAATTACATAGATTGCTATCTATGGAATGTACTTTTAATGAAGGTACTAACTAAAATACTTTAACAAAAAAAGAGAAAAACACAAATGAAAGATGCAGGGGTTCAACGGAATTTCCTTGGCTTTGACAAAGGAAAAAAAAAGGTGTGTAAAGCTTTTGCTTTTGTTTTGAAGAAAATCCAGACCTAGAGGAACATGTGATAGAGAAGCCAAAGGGGAAAATGGAAATTTATGAAATTTAGAAATTTTGAAAATAAATGGAAAGCTATAAAGTTGCTAATTAATTAATTCTAAAAAATAGAAATATTTCTAGTTTGATACATTAAAAAAAACGTGAGAAAATTTATCATTGCATTATTAAATTATTATGCAGAAGGCACCTGATCTGTGTTATTTTCTAAAATAACTAGCATACTCACCAGCTAGGAACATGTCAGGGTAAACACTTAGGCATGCTGGGCTTTTGACCCCATCCTATGAAGATATGTAAGTTGCTATAATATGAAATAATCGCCTATCCATGAAGGAAACTGACCCTGAGCATTTGAACTTAAATCAACTTCAAAAAATTAATGCAAAGTTAAGGAACCAAGCAGACTGAACATGTCAGAGATCATCAGTTTCAATGGCCATAGCACTGAGCAAACTGTTATGATTACCTTTATGGATTTGTCATTTTCCCCAGGGAAATTCCATGTAGTATGTATGTTTTATCATCTATATTTCTTTTACTACAAATATTAGTGTCTTTTATAATAATGAATAAAGACTATCATATAGTGACAATCTGATTAACTCTCTTTATCATTCAAAATAATATTTCACATCTGAATGCATTAAATGTTTTTTGTTTTTTGTTATATATTTATTAATTGATTTGTCAATCTATGCAACATGCATGTATGTATGTGTTTTATGGAAAATATTTGAGCACAAAATAGTATTGTTATCCTTCATGATTTATTAATTATATTAAATATTAAATATGAGAGAAAACATATATATATATATATATATTTGTGTTGTTTTCATTATTTTGGGTTTTATGGAGAGGGCAGGGAGATAAATTTGAGCAAGTATAACAACTATGTCATTAGATTAAGCTATTGCTGTCCTTCACATATTTTCTCATGGTTCAAATGCCATCCAACCTGAGTGAGCTGGTTAGGGGCTGGGTTCTTCAATTATCCCTTATCATATTCCTTTTTGTTTTTCATTATCTCTTACAGCATAATTCTTATGAAAATAAGATTGGTGCTTGGAATCATAAGTGATGTACATAAATATGCTGGGCAAGAAATACGAGTAAAGATTACAAGTTATTTTAATAAAATATTGAAACATGATAATACAGAAATATATTGCATCATTCTGTGGGTTAAGTTCATGATACCATTCTGAATATAGGGTAGTTGTACAGTGTTTCACTGGAATATTATTAATTGACTTAGAGAAGTATGGTGGACTATAGAATTACCTCAATAATTTACTGCATTATAATCATGCATATGTGTAGATAGCTGTATAAATATGATATGGAAAAAAGGTGTAAATTCATTACACTTGATTATCATAAAAGTTTGATTGATCTGTTTGTGATTTGTTGTATATCTTAGTTTTCAGCAAAGTAATTATGTGTCACTGAATAATGTGAAGGCATTTCTTAAGTTGATAGTTTTTTCCTACAGAGTTTAGTCCTCTGACATGGATAGACTCTATTTTTTATTAACATTGTCTTATTTAGTATGTAGATAGAAATAATACAAAAAAAATATATTTATGTTAACTGTTTAGTTCTATCTACAGATATTAGGCTCTCATGTGACAACTCTATAGATTTATCATAAACAATTACATTTGGACATGGCTCATTTACCTCTGTTACATTAACTGCCTCATTTGAGATATCATCTGCATTGGAATCTGGCAACTTCTTATTTGATTTTTTAACTTTTTTAATATGGTCCAGAGTTCATTGTATATTCTTTTCACTTAATCTTGGGGTTTGCAATTGGATTTTTCCTTCCCCCTTTTGCATGGGATGACCTGATTTGTGTTTATTATTCAGTCCTGATTTGTGTTTATTATTCAGTCCATTTGTATCCACATTTGTGTGTGACGGACAAGATATTGTTGATTCTATAATATCTTTTATAGACTTGTTTATTATAATTGTTTCTGTAAGCAATTTTAAGTAAATGTTTTGATCCAATAGTTGAACTTGTCTTTGAATATTATCATCTGTTAATATATTTTGTATATTGCTACTGAGTCATTGATATTGCCATCAATTATACCAGTAATTGACTTTCTTTCCACTGAATGTTGCACATCATTATTTGTATCATTTTTTTTTCTGCACTGATATGTTAATGTGGCTCTCATTTTACAGTGTGGGCATTTAATTTTTGGACATGCACTTATGATGTGACCTCTTTGCTTACAATTGAAGCACTGTGGTTTGATTCTGGGTATTATTAAGAGGAGCATTGTTTTGGATGACATTTGGATTAATATTTTTGTTTAAATACAGTATAAAATAATAATTATTATTTAAGATCAGTATAGGTATATCTTTTAGATACATGGATTGAAATGTTACCACTGATTCAAAAGATTCCATTAATTCCTTAAAGTCATTAATATCATAATTGAAATAGGTGTTTTTTATCATTTCAGTTACATAATTTTCTCCATTCTAATCTACCTTAATTAGCACATATTTTTCCAGCATGTAAATTGCTTTTTCAAATCTATTTCTTTGTCCTTTGTCAAAAAATTAGATAGCAATTTATCAGAGATTTGGGTCACCAGCAATCCATAATATGTAATCCCACATGTTGTTTGCTATAATCACTTAAATATAGTAAATTTTTTTGAAATCTGTAGAGAGTGTAATTATAGATCCATAATCATTAGAATAATCGAGCAATCAGTAAAAAAACATTTAAATGAAAAATAACGATTCTTTGGTATTGTTTCATTGAAAGCCTATGACATTCTGCTTATGCTTTCCTCCATTCAGGCCTCTTCCATTATGTTGATAGGCTTTTGCAGGATATCCATTATTATGTCTAATTTAATAAAGTCATTCATTGTCAATCTATTAATTAAGTCTTGCATTCTGATTTATATTTTTATCAAAATAAAATTCATGTTATTATTATGCTTTCTTCCATCATTATGTGGCAATAATGTTGAGGCTTTCATTGCTTCTGCATACAATCATAATTTCACTTTGCATATGGAGTTCATAATGGCTGACATATTTTTCATGGCAAATGTTTGAGGTCAAATCCCCCTTACAAGGAATGTTCAAAGCAGCTTGTCTATTAAATTTTTCTGATTTCCAATGCTTAACAACAATTTTGTTTCACTCCTCATACTATACAATGTTTGGTTAATGGGTAAATGTTCAAATAAACTCATGGTAAATGTAAGGGTCTTTTTCAGATTGGTGCATACATGCATCTTTCTTTTATAAGTCATTCTATGTACACATATATACATATGTGTCACAATATAGATAAATAAAATATAGAAGCCATAATATATGTGTTTAAAATAAGAAAATATCTAATCAATCTGACTTTTTAAAAATGTTGTTCCCCTTTTTTTTATAACAAAGCCAAATATCAATATCTGATTAATGATAACACTTTCTATGAAAAAATTATATAATAAAGATGAACCAAACATAAAATACAGATTAATTAAATAAAATAAATACAAATAAATATTAAATATCTATAAATAAAAAATTACATTTCTTTGTCCATAAGTTAGTTATTCAAAATAATGACTTTGATATTATTTCATAATAATAAAGGTCTTAAAAGCTTACTTAGATTTGAAGTACTGGTCATTCCATTATGCAGATATAAGTATGAGATCTTAAATGTGGGTACATATTTTTTTGAATTATTTTCTTTATCCAAAATAATTAGTAGAAGTCCTTTTTATTTTCACTCTGGAAATAGTAAGACAATTTCCTTGAATTATTATGACTTTCCAAAGAATTTGTTTTAACCTGCTTGAAGTGGTTTTCCTTCATTCTTTATGCTACTTTGCACAGTATATTATTTTTAGGATATTTATTTTCTATATATGTAAACTTTACTGTTTTTTTATTATAATGGAATGACCTATTTGATAGCCTTAGTTGAGGCACCAAATATAACGGAATGGAATTTAATCATCCCAGTTGATATACCAAATATAATAGAATCGATTATATTTGATGCTTGGAAATCATTAACTTAATGCTTCATAGTTAGGTTCGCCAAATATAACAAAATGGATTATATTTAAAATTTAAGTTGTATATATGGGGATGATTAAATTCCCTAGAAAGAGGATATGCATTTTACTACAATCGGACTTTGGGTCTTCAAGTAGAATGCTAGAAATGAATTAATGAAATACTAAGTCCATGATTATATCTATCTTTTTTATGCTAGCTCAATAATCTTTAAATAAGTTTAAATATAATTTAGACTAGTTCATCTATCTTTCATCCCTCTTTCAAAAACCATTATGCCACGATATTCAAACTCATGGAGAATTTGCAATCAGCTCTCTTCAGGGAAAATCCAAAACAAGTTATTATTTATATGCCTTTATATAAGCATTAATTACAATTGATATTCATATCATATTTATAATACTAGCATATATATAATATAATTCAATAATGATTAGACAAAGAGATCAAGTTAATAAATCAATATTTAATAAATAATAAAAAATATAATATAATAGATAATAAAATATTAATAAACAAATACGGATGAATTTTATCATTTTAAAAATATTAATAAATAATATTTTTATTTTAATACCCTATGATAAAACTCAATACTATAATAAATTTTCAAAAATTAAAGAAAATAGTTTAAATTAACAGATATATAAAAACAATATCTGGGTTCAAAAATTAATAATTTATGTAACTTATTAATTTATTTACCGTTCTTATTTATATGTTTCATAATTACCAATATATAAGTACTACTTGCAATTGTATAACTTATATATTATATGTATTTTTGATAAATAAAGTACATTAAACTTTTACAATATTACGTAGTAAATACAATATAATCTTGTTTAAGATATCTGTCAAATAATAACTATTCTTTATATCCCTCATCTAATTTGATGAATTATGTCAAGCTTTCAATTAATTATATTTAATAATAAATATAATTTTCCTATTAAGATATAATGATGCGATGCCAAATTTGAAATAAAGATAATAATAATAATAAACATATTAAAATAATATAAGCATTATTATAATATATATAAATAAATAATAAAGAAAACTTATTTATAATAGAGTTGAGAGTAGATATTGAAGTCTATAGTTCATCATCCTAATGAAGATCTTTTACGAAGTATATTATTAATCCATTGGTATAATGATGATTTAATTTATCCTTAAACGATAAACTGTTAATAATATCCAATGATTTGATTAATGTGAAATAAAATAAATATTCTTCGAATGTAGATGTTCTTAACCTTCATTTTTCTATTATCATTAGATATTCTATATATCCAATATTTCAAAATATTTTAAAATAGCATGCAAGGTTGGTTTCGAAACCTTTACGATACAAAGCTGTTTTACTCAAAACACATTGTTTTATCCTATATATATATATAATTATCTTAAATTTATATATATCCGAAGAATCACGGAAGTATTAAAACAACGTAGTTTCCAAAAAACTTAAACAGACGTTCTTTTCTTTTATATTGCTATTCCTTTAAGACTTAATAGAAAATTAAAATATTTTCCTTGCAGACTTTTAATCCGCAGATTATTTTAATTTGGAAAAGTTAATATTTAAATTCCAATTGTTGAACGGTAGTATTGATAAAAGAAAAAGTTATTTAAAGAGAAATGATTTTCTTTTCTTCTCCTTAAAAACAAAAGAACGAATCAATCTGCTCGTGTGTTATTACAAGTTCATGCTTAACTCAACTATCAATTGTTCCATTGACATTAAGATTTAATAATAAAATAAAAAATATATATAAGTATTTATTCTTAACTTCAAATCTGGCATTTTACTCAAAAGCTTAAGGTATGTATTATTTAAAACTCAAATGTATATATAAATAATATATATATATATGTATGTATACATAATAAAATAGTCAAATAAAAAATTATATTTATAAATAATTTCCTAAGAGATAAAACATGTTAGACCAATAATAACAACTGTAAGTTACTATTATATTATATTGTAGTATATCTTTTTTAACCTTTTCTAGATCTATTAAATGTAGCTAAGTGCTTAATTTTATCATATACATATTCTTGAGTGCAAGAGTTTGCAGAAAAATAAAATTAATTTCTACACTAATTATTATTTAAAATATTTTTAAAAATACTAAAAATAAAGAAAGTTATTGCAAAGTTAAAATATTAGAATTATATGAAAAATATAAAAAAAGCATTTAAACTTTAAATTGTATTTTAAAAAATTTTCTCCTTATGTGGAATAAATTTTAAATTTAAAAAAACATTAATGATTATAAAAATCATATATATTTTATATTTAACAATAAAAATAACATTAAAAACACATGATGTTTTATTTAAAATGAAAAATAAACTTCCAACATAAATAAAACATACTTGTCAGTTTAATAAACAAAATATAAAAATTCTACCCTATTGTACAATGAGTGATTGAAAATATATCTCTTCTTATTTTCTGAATATAATTGTCATCTAAGTAGAAAAATAAAATGTAAAATGTTAATTCATTTTTATTAAAAATAAACTATCAAATAAAACAAAACTATAATGAATGAATAACAAGTACAGAATAATATTTGTCCCAAATAAAATGTTTGTAAATAAAATAATTAATGATGATTTTCTTTCATAGATATATAGTTCTTTCAGAACCAATTTATGCAACTCTAGATGTTATATGCTGGTCTCATGCTGATTAAAATATCAACAAAAATACTGAAATCTATACTCTTCTTTTTGAGGTTGCCACATGTGGGTGTGCAAGTTGTGTAGGATACAAGATGCTTCATCAATGGAGGCTCCAAATCACAATGATAATTAATAAAATTTATATATAAATGAAAATGCTTTGTTTTATGAATAACTCCATTGTTAGAAACATAATGTGATTATAATTATTTTTTATTTAAATATAAGAGGATTACTTTTTACTTAGTCTGTTGTAATTATTCAAAGTATATTAAATATTACATACTCTAACCTTGTGTTACACCAAACAGCAGACACCATTTCACCATTATAAGTAATAAAACATAAACATAAATAAAAATGTTTAGTGTTCAAACCACTTTATTGTTAATGACACATTCTGATTGCAAATATTTTTTATTTAATCATAAGAGGATTATGTTTTTATTCCGACTTGTGACAATTGTTCAAAATATACTATGTATTATATTACTAAAAGAGATAAGAGATGGACACTTGAAATATTAAACAGGATTTCAAGAGATTGTAAAAAACGAGACCAAATGTGAGATTGATGGATGAAATAAGAAAGTGTGTAGGGTGATATGGAGAAGATAGAGAGAGACTAGATATCAGAGATTTATTGATCTTTTGAAAGACCTTCATTCTGCAATGAATTGATAATGATGATGATATTTTCTACATTGTACTGATCTGAACAGACTACCTACCATTATACTGTGATAATTATTAAAATTTACATGTAAATGAAAATATTTAAGTTTTTGAAATATATCCTAATTTATTTTTTAAATGGCATATTACTACTAATAATTTATTTTAAAATAAACTTATTTAAAACATATTATCTTGTAATAATTATGCACAGTAGATAATTTGGTTTATCAATCATATTTTATAAACTCTTCTATTATATGTTTGATATAACTGTAGATTTAGAGAATCAGAGCCTAAAACATGGGTTTTGATTCTGATGTAATCTATTACTTTTTTCTTAATACTGATATTATACTTTTTGAAATATCAATATCATTTTTTAAAAAATACTAATATAATATTTTTACATGTTTTGCTAATCTGCTTTTTACTGGTTTTGGACTGTCGTTGAATTTGATTTAAAATTTGTAATTGATTCATAATATTATCCAAATACATAATGGTCCAAGTCCAAAAAAAAACAGAATTATTAAAAAAACATTTTTTAAGAAAGATATTATAGTGCACATTTCAATAAAATAGTATTATCATTTAATACTCTTCTGTTGATTGTAACAACATCACTTGTAACTTCTCTATTAAAAAAGTGTTTACAAAATATCTATTCAGTGGAAAAAATCAATTGTTTAATGTTTAATTATTTAATCTATCATTAAACAAAAGAAAATGCAAGGCATGGTAGTGTCTTATAAAAATTTATCAAATAAACAAATGTATACAATGTACCTGAAAAATCAGCATTCCCACATAATCAGTGCTTCAACAATTGTATTATTTTGCATATAATATTTATTTAAAGCCTACAAATTACAAAGTTATGGCAAGAAAGGGAAACAGTCTCATTTAGTATGTGATAAAATCCAAATCAATTCTGGATTATTGTAATATTTAAGTAAATGTTATGAACATTCATACGAAATCTGTAGTCTTTATAATTTAAATTTTGATTTTATTAATGCTTAGAATGCTTTTCATATGTAAATGCCATATTTATAGCAATCTAATTTCTTTAATGTCCTCAGCTTTTATGTGCAATTGGTAATTCTTTAAATATTCAAAAATATTTAAATGTATTTAAGTAGCCCATTTTTTTGGAAGAGGAATGCTTGCATCTTCTGTTTATTGAGAATTGGCCTTTTGCTATTGCCCAAGTCTTCTTTATCTTTCATTTTCTGTCTTCCTTTTCAATGCATACTTTTCCAGCCTTTGACAAATCAAATTTATGACCTGATTTTTTTTATTCATAGTCTATAAATATTGAGGAATGTTCATTATTCTTAAATGCTCTATTAGTAAGCCCTCAATTCCCCATACTATGCAAATTTACATGTAGGTTGGTTGCATTGAATTTTGCAGAAAATTTGGTGTGTTGATTCTGCTGGCAATTTGTTCTTTGAATTGTTAAGCAGCTTGTTTAGTGAAGGGAGAGTTTGGAAGCTTTCATTATATTTTTCTGTGCATAATTCCTTTAATTTGCATGAGACTTTAGAAATATATAAAAGGCTAATTCATTTTTAGTCTCCATTAGTTGAGGCTGTGAAAGGTTTCTTATTTTGTTGTAAAATTTATTAATGGCATTAATATTTTTATTATGATTGCATACTAACTTTAGTACGTCTTTGGCTTACATATCGGTGTTATTTTTATCAGTCTCAAATTTGCGCAATTTATAATTTCTATGGGATAAAATATTTTATTTTTTGATTTTTTGATAAAGGTGAGGTCTTGTGCCATCGTGTCTCCCTCAAGCCAGCTCTATTCATGGGACATGAGATGCTGGAATTTAGCTTACACAAAGGCACCTCCTACCCACTCAGTGGCCCCATTGCACCATCTTTACTGATTAATCTTCAGTATTCCCCAAGTATTTGCCCTTTTGAGTCAATATAATTTTCTCAGTTCTAATAAATAACATCCTGATCATTGTCTCAATTACCTTTTCTTAAATACAAACACTTATAACAACTATCCTCTCCATCACCAAAAACAATTAAAACCTGACTAAATTTGCAAAACTTTATTTTTATATCTACTTATCTATTATGTCAAATTCATATTTTTCAAACATATACATGAAATGTTGTTTTGTTATTTAATTATATCATTCATTTCTTATCTTCTATATTATTTGATAAGCAATGTAATTGCATATTAATTAGGTCTTAAATTTATTATTTGTCAAAATATTTTAACTTTAAGTAGCTTTTAAAGTTAAATGCTTTTTGATACAATATTTCAGTTTTAATTAATTATTACAAGAGATAAGATTTAAAACATTATGTTAATTTTATTTTTTTAAAAAACACTTATCTCTCTGTCTTTTATAATCATAACATTTTGTGCCAATAATATACACTCCAAACTATCGAAAATATAAAACGTTTTATTTAATACTTTCCATATCTTAGAATACATCCGGTTTTTAAAGTAGCTCTAACAAATATAACATTTTATATAATAATTGGTGTTTATAAAGCATGACAATAATAAATCTAAAATTTCTCAATATAATTTTAATATTGATTATAATAATTGAAAATCAGTAAATTTTTTTTATTTGTTACCAATAGTGTTTTATTTTAAATTTTGTGACATTTGTTTTAATTTAAAATGTGAAGTTTTGTGTACTTATGCTACTTTAATCAAAATAATTTATGACAAATAAAGCAGGGGACTTAAAAAAAGAGTAGTTATGGTTAAAGAAATCTTTATTTTGATTGCACAAACTTCACTTTTTCTTTTTCTTTTTTGACAATGAGACTTTTTTTAATATTTTACTGATCACTGATTATATATATATATGTGGGGAGATGATAATCTGGACCAACTGATGAGTGTTGGTTCAGCACGAAATACATATATTGGTGATTATTTATCTTTTCTACATGTGTGTCGTTATGTGTATCAGTAGTATGAGATAGCCACTAAACATCACATGATCACTATCTCGTACTAGCACATAATTGTTATTAAACAATTCAAAACAAAGCAAAACTCTCCATATAGTAGTCCCATCTTGTGCTAACAAGAGCAATCAATGGATGTCTGAAGGCTTGTGCATAAAATCCCTATCTAGTGCCTACTCATCCAATATCCCCAGACTAGTTTTTGGCTTTTGGTCTTCATCAGTGAGGAGCCTTGGAACTGAGAGCACTGCATCCAGATATTAGGATCTAATGCAACCCTCCAGCACCCACCTTTTAACTCTATTTAACTACAAAACTATGAGAATGAAATTGAAAACACAATTAATATTTTTAATCCAAGCTCAATAGCTTATATAGTCATATGGGTCTGAACTCAATTCAGAATCCATACATTTTGATGTCTTTGACTCTTTTACAACCATAGCCATATAGACCCATATGACTATATAAGCTATTGGGCTTGGATTGAAAATATTAATTGTGTTTTCAATTTCATTCCCATAGTTTTGTAGTTAAATAGAGTTAAAAGGTGGGTGTTGGAGGGTTGCATTAGATCCTAAGATCTAGGTGCAGTGCTCTCATATGTCACAAGCCAGAAACTAGTCTGGGGATATTGGATGAGTATGCACTAGATAGGGATTTTATGCACAAGCCTTCTGGCATCCATCGATTGCTCTTGTTAGCACAAGATGGTACTACTATATGGAAAGTTTTGAATAGTATGAGATAGTGTGGATAGTTGAAGGTTGCTTGAAAGTCTGAGTTCAAATCCCCTATATTTTATTATTTTTAAGTATAAAATCTTAGTCCAAAAAAATATAAAAAAAATTATTAATAATAAAACCATTAAAATATTTTTAAAAATTATAAAATTATTTCATATATTAATTTACACTTAACGTGTTTATGAGAATATAATTAACAAAATAATTATAATATATACACACACAGCATTAAATTTTTTTTAAATCTGTCCATGTATGAAAATAACGTGCTAGGATCATGGTTTATCAGTAATCGAAGTAAAAAGAAAATAATAATGACTAACTTTTAATGATAACATACATTGTACACACTGATTTTGTAAAATCGATCACAGATTTAGAAAATAGTATATGCACAATCAGAGTTCACTATATATATATATTAATTTTTAATTATAACATTATTTGAAAATATAACTTGAGCATTTTAAAATCTGACTGATTCATATAAGTTTTACATTTACCTATTTGAGTGATTTTTACTTATTATATAACTACATTTCTAGAATCATATACGACATTTTTAAAATTTCTTTTTTTTAAATATTTTATTTTTTGTTTTTAAATTTTTTTAAGTGTAAAGAAATAATTTTTATACATAGTACTTTTCTTTATTTTACTTATAGCCCAAAGTTACAAAATAAATTTAATTTTTGATGTAAGTTTAAAAACATTTTTTTTAACCTTCTTTACGTAAAAAATAAATCAATTTTTATTTTTTATATATATATTTTAAGTTTAAAACTTAAAAAGAAAGCGTGTTTAAGATTGTTTTGACATAAAATAAAATAGCTTTTTACTGAAAATATCAAAAAATACAAGAACAATGTGATTCTAAAATAAAGAATTGTAATATAAAAACAATATTTTATTGTTATTAAAACAAAATTAGAAAAGATTCAAATTCAATTCTATTTATGTAATCTGTACAGATTCATTCTGTGCTGTCAGTCCTGGTGAAATTGTTGGATTTAGATCTGATAATAATTCTTTATTATATTTTCATAATTGTCTCCGATCAACATTTTTTAGACGTTTTTTCTACAAATGCTTTAGCACAAAACTTTTAAAATATTTAATAATATAAATATCAGGTGCCATTTTTATTTTAAAACAGTGGTAATCATATTTGATCAATCTGATGATGCCATGGTAATGCTTTTCTCTACAATGTTCACAAACTGAGTTCGAATCCAGGATAGGTAATTCTTTTTTCCAGTTTAGTCAAGCTTTCATATTATGACCTATAATTAAACCATCTATCCATAGAATGATTATTAAATAGTTCCTAACTATTTACAGTTAATGGATGAAATCATGATAAAACCTTGTCAAATCTCACCAATGTAGAAATTAGTAAATGTGGTGACTCCAATGTTTCTTTGTGGGTTGCGAAAGATTTTACCCTGCTGTGGGCTATTTAAATATGTTTTTGTTTTTTTAATATTTTTAGACTTATTAATGATTACTTTTGAATATGTATTTTGTATTAATTGATGATAAGATTTAATTTAAAAAAATTTTAAAAATATTTTTATCAATGAAAATTATACTCCCCCCCTTTCTGTTTTAAACTTTAACTTGACTATTTTCTCTAAAGTAACTGTTAATTATTGTTTCATATAAATATGACTGCAACAATTGCTGATATATGTATATTTTTTAATTACATGTATTTCTTAATTATATTATTTTATATATACATAATTGTTTAAAAAAATCAGTTGCCATGTTTGTAAATGTTTTGAATTTCAAACTAAATAAAATGTCAATTGTTTAGTTATTGTTAGATACCTTGCCCATAGACTATTCAAGAAATTCAACAATATTTTAATTGACATAAGCAAGTTTCTTAGAAATACAAAGAATGGCAGGAACTTTATCCAATTTTAATTTTGTCTTATAAAATTACAAACAGAGAAAGATATGAAGTGCCAGAATCCAGCCTGAATATAAGGAAAGTGAAATCTGCTGTGCCAGCTTAGACACTCATCTCAAGAACTGAATATGGACTGGTAACATTTAGAATTTTATTAATATTTTTTTTACTTAGTTAAAAGTAATCATTTAAATCTTCTATTGATCAAACCTCGTTTCTTCTTATTATTTTTAAATACATAAACATTAAAAGTGTGTTGATGTTTTTTATTAATTACTATTATGCATAACAACATTGCAAATATATTTTGAAGTTAAAACAAGGCAGAACTCTCCATAGATTTAGTGCCACCCTGTGCCAACCAGAGTAATCAATAGATTCAAGAAGGCTTGTGCATAAAATTCCTATCTAGTGCCTACTCATCCAATATCCCCAAACTAGTTTCTGACTTGTGGCCTTTGTCAGTGATGAGCCTTGGATCTGAGAGCACTACACCTCTTAGGATCTAATGCAACCCTCCAGCAACCACCTTTTAACTCTACTTAACTACAAAACTATGAGAATGAAATTGGAAAACAATAATATTTTCAATCTAAGCTCAATAGCTTATATAGTCGTATGGGTCTGAACTCAATTCAGTACCCATATATTTTGGTGTCTTTGGCTCTTTAACAACCATAGCCACCACTATCCTATTAGGCAGGATTGGTGTTAAACCACTAAACATCACATGATCACTATCTCATACTAGATAGGAATTTTATGCACAAGCCTTCTGGCATCCATTGATGACTCTAGTTGGCACAGGGTGGCACTATTGTATTGAGAGTTTTGCCTTGTTTAATAACAATTATGTGCTAGTATGAGATAGTGATCATGTGATATTTTGAAGTTATTAAGTTTAACACTTTTACACTTATTTTTATTGCCATTTAATATGTATTTTATTTATTATGTCAGTTATTGGGTTATCTAGATATTAATGGTATAACCAAATGTACTTGATTATATATTTTATAATGTTTTGTTTTATATCTATTTTGCATACTTAAGTTGATATAAATGTTCCTTTGCTCAAGATTTAAATTTTTTTTTTATGTATGATTTATTTGTAATTTAATAATATAGGGAAAAAAGCGTTTTAACATTATCTCTATGTTAACATATCCTGAATGTGTGTGGATGCCTGCATATACAAATATAAGTCACTTAGCATAGATTAAACTAGATTATACTAAAATCTTAATGCTTGATATATATTTTTTCATGAAGTGAGCAAATTAGTAGGGTATGGAGTTCACATGTATGAAAATGAACATGTGTACATACTGCATGAGTGATGTTTTGTATTGCATTTATAACGTATATAATAAAGCTGGGAGCACTATTGAATAAGTATTACATAGAATGGTTTTTTTATTATTGGAATATCTCATTTTGACCAGCTCATCTTAAATGGATAGGAGCATATGTAATTAATTTTTTTATTTTGTTACATATATAGTAATTTTTTTTGTATTTATGTATTATTTTATTAATATAATATAATTAATGTCAATTGGATGATTAGAAATTTATTTTATTAAAAGAAAGGAATCTTAATAAACATAGTTATATAATATATTTTTCTTTGGTGTTATTATTAATAGTATTATCATTATTTTTAGTTTTTATTATTTAATTAATTCATTACACATATATCTCATCTGATCATTATCAGGGAGGTGGTTAGATGTTATCATCATTGGTTTGATTTAATCTCATGATTAATAGGAATCTAAGTATTCATGCCTAGTTCAAATGATAGATATGAATTACATTAGTTAGTTTAATTTATTCATCATCAATGATGATGATTATATAAGGTGTTCATATAAATATTGGGTTTATGGTTGTCGTAATATTATTAAGTGATTATAGGGATTTATATAAATAGTTCTACACTCATTATTAAAATGGTACATGAATATGTAAATTGTATAAGTTATTTGATTGTTGAATATGACATATAGGGCTTGAGGTATATAATAGATTTCCCTCATGTCTCTGTAGAAGAATTTAATCATCTGTGTTTTAAACTTATTTTGTTTAAATTATTGATGTATGGACAAACCATTACCTAGGTGTCAGTGATGATCATGGATATCTTCTTTATAGTATAAGAGTTTTGGTAAATTTAATGAGATGTATCTCAACTTCAAAATTAGTATATCAATTACATTTGTGCAGTCACAAGCTTGGATGGTGTGGAAATATTAATATGAGTATGATGCAATATATACCATTTGGGGGATCTGTTGGCTTAAACCAATAAATCCCATAAGCTAACCATAGCTGACAGGTGCTCCATCTGGATAGGTTTTATATTCTTAGTTGAAATTAGTATAGTTACATGGCTAATACCATGTAATGATGGTTGCAATACAAACCTTGAATCATTCATGATAATAATCAACAATTGTGTATTAGGTGGTTACACTTGTTGAGATGGTTCCATTCCATTCGACATTGTGTATTGGTACAATATATATATATATGTTCATACTAATGTTTTTTCAGGTTACAGACAAAGAAAACATATTTTGCAGATCCATCAATGTAAGATTTTAATTAGATATTTCACTATATATATATATTATAATTGAAATAATAAATTTAACGGTTTACAAACTATTATAAACAATCCTTAAATCCACAGAAGTACTTTCAGTTAATTTCTTAAACCTGCCTCAACTGCCATTAAATTAAAAAAAAACAACAAACAAAGCAGAAGCAAACATCATCAATTCAAATCCCATGAATCTCGTATTTTAATGTTAGCAGCTTGCCTATTTATTAAATGCATTTTATTCCTATTTATAAAAATTGCCTCTTTAATTTTTCTTTTATTATGGTTTCTCTCTTCATGAAGAATTTTCACATTTTCAAAATCAAATTTAAATTTATATTTACATGTTTTTTCATGATCAAAGAAAACTGAAGGGGAAATTAAATCACCATTATTTTTTATGGTGATTTAATGTCTCCTTCAGTTTTCTTTGATCATGAAAAAACATGTAAATATAAATTTAAATTTGATTTTGAAAATGTGAAAATTCTTCATGAAGAGAGAACCCATAATAAAAGAAAAATTAAAGAGGCAATTTTTATACATAGGAATAAAATGCAGTTAATAAATAGACAAGCTGCTAACATTAAAATACGAGATTTGTGGAATTTGAATTGAAACATTTGCTTCCACTTTGTTTTGGTTTTTTTAATTTAATGGCAGTTGAGAAAGGTTTAAGAAATTAACCAAAAGTACTTCTGCAGATTTAAGGATTGTTTATAATAGTTTGTAAACCATTAAATTTATTATTTCAATTATAATTACAATTTTGTTTTAATTAATGGACATTTTATTTATTTTACATATATATATATTTGAGAAAGAGGACGCTCTGAGGAAGGTACTTGATATTGTACTGAAATGTCAGCATTTAGCTTTTTCACTACACGGAATATCCCGCAAATAGTAATAATAATATTATATATATATTAAATCGAAGGTCTTTAATGGATTATAAAAGAAAATATTGAAATATAATGGGAATTTTTTATATAATAATTTGGAAAAAGTTTTAGTTACAATAAAATTTTATAAAATTAGACAAAACATAGAACAGCAAAGTTATGCAATTATACAAAGTGAAAAAATCCCATGGAAATTGAAGTAACAAAATCATGATGTAAAGGAGTTGTTAATACTATCCAGGTTTTCTTTAATTTAGGAGAGAAATAACACTGCCTGTTAGAATTTGGTTTACAATGCTCCAACACCTGAATAATGTTATATTTTGTTACTCATTTTCCTAATAAGGTTTGGTGCCATTTAACAGTTTATTTTTAATAAAAGTGATTCTAAACAGCTCCGAATTCAGTGATCTTTGCACAAAAGCCGTAGAAACTTTTTACATTAAACACATTATATTTGTCAAGATGAAAGGCAAATTACCATTTATTTTAAAAGGTAATTTTTTTCCTTTCAAATATGTTTTTCATTTTTTAATGATATTTTTAATAATTAGCATAAAATATATTTTTGTAATTAATACTATAAGTCCAAAGTTTTTTTTAGTCTTAAAGTTAGTAAAGGTTCAGATGTATTGTTTGTTTGCTTTTAATTCTCAAGATAATTTTAATATCATCACACTTTTAAAAACTTTTATTATTTTTATGAATTTTAAAAATGTTTTAAATGATAACTATTTCAAAAAATAATTTATTTTTACTACAAAGTATTCAAACTGAAGACTTAAATTTTCATTTAGCTTTTAATATTAAGATGCTAAAATAAGACATGTTAAAAAAGTAAAAAATATTCCCCACTAGTATCAATAACAAGAGTTATTGCTCATTCTTGAGAAAGATAATATAGAATAAAATTATATAAAAATGTTGAAACCACTTATTTATATAAATCTTTATTTTTAATAAAACTCTTAAAATTTTAAAAATTTATACATATATAAATGCAAAGAATCTCTATTGTTTGTGGGTGAGTAAAATTAATCTTTATACATAAAGTACTTATAATAATAATGATGATGATGATAATAATAATAACAGGAAATTTACATATATTTTAAATACAAAATGACTAATAATGTTTTTAAACATTTAAGATATACTTTAAAAATGGTTATAATTAAAAAACATTATAATTCTAAACCATATGTCAAAGGATAATGTTAAAAGTTGTAAAAAAAAAAATGTAATGATTTTATTTTTAAAGCACTATAATTTAAAAAATTTTCTAAGTGGAAGACTTAAAAAATAAATCATTGAATTTTATTTTAGAGTTCTCTTTTTATAATACATGTTTGGAAACTTTCAAAAATGTAATTATTGTCTAAATAAAAATTAACTCAGAATTAAGAGTAATTTGGAATAAGATGATAAAATATTTTATTTCTTAAAATAAAAAAACACAAAACAAATGGAATCATTTCCTCATATTTCATCACAAACTTTAAGATATGGCAAATCTTATTACTACTTACGCTACATTCATTCATGAAACAGTTGTTTTTACTTCTGAATTTTTAAAATAAATTAGTTATAATTTTGATCAATAGATGGAATGTCTTGTATTCCAAAAAAATATTTTTATACAATAGTAGGATAAATAAATATATATGAAAAGAAAGCAACATTATCAGTCACTTCCAGTAGTTCTAACAAAACCAAAGATAATTAATATTTTTAACATGTAAAATTGTCAGCATAAATACATTTAGTAGTAAAATCTGCATGCAAATATATTATGGATAAAAATTGTAATAATATTTATACTATTGTGGCAGTTTTAGAATATTTTTTTGAAATTGTATAAACACATATAATTAGCAATCAAGCATTTTTATTTTTCTGTAAACATATATTTGAAAAATCATTTATATTAAAAACATTTTTTTTAAAAAAAAAAAAAAAAAGGCAAAAAAAATCTCAATATTAAAAGAATAAATGTTTTTTTTTATTATTATTTTTATTATTATTATTATTATTATTATTATTATTATTATTATTATTATTATTATTATTATTATTATTATTATTATTATTATTATTATTATTATTATTATTATTATTATTATTATTATTATTATTATTATTATTATTATTATTATTATTTTTAAGTGTCAGAGCATCGGCCGGGACGCGAACCCGCAACCCGGGCAACTGCCTGCTAGTGCAAGGCAGTTGCGCTGACCTCTTGACCACCAATTCAAGTGTTTGTGGACAAAATTACTTTTAAACAACTTTTTATAGGGCTTGAAAAAATGATAGTATTTATTAGGCTTGTAAATTGCTAGCTAGTGAGAGTTTGAACAGTTTTCTATTTTTGTTTTGCCCTCTATCTAATAAGAAATAGATGTTCCTGGGTTGGCCATTGGGAAGTTACCTGAAAAAATTTAAAACTAATAAAAAACGTTTTAAGTCATTTTTTTAGTCTTGGAATCAAATCCAAATTATGAGATTTATTGTCCTTCTACATTATTCTATGTTTAATAATTTTACATGTAATTTAAATTTTCAAAAGTAACATTTTTTTGACCAATGTGAAATATTCAGGTAAAAACAAAAAATATTGTTTTTTCACATTTTCAGATGCAATAACAGATATATTTCACATATAAAAATGTTTATTTTTAAAATCTCTTCAAATTATAAAATGCTTTTTAATTTGAATTTTTATATAAGTGCAGAGAACTATGCAACATAAAAGCTTTCAAAAATTCATTTAAGACCGTTCCTTAAGATATTAAAAATACAATATCAAGATCATAAGATAAAAATAAATATGGTCTTCAGCTTGATTAAATGTGATATTATTAGTCTACTATTGTGAAACCATCATTTTCATTAGACGGGATATGTGAACCTCACAAGACTTTTTTTATAGTTAAGTAGAGATTGATTTTTTTTTAACTAAACAGACCATCTTTACATTATAAAAATTATTTAAAAGATATTTTAAAAAGTTCAATACTATACTATGAAAAGGTATTGAAAACTTTTAAAGAATAAAGTTTGCTACAGAAATTGAAAGACAGTATCGCAAAACGTCAAATAAATAGAATAATGGACCAGTGTTCTATATGTAGACGTATTTGTGGTTCACGAAATGGCTTGTATAATCATCACAAAACTCACTCATAATGCAGTACTATATATTTTTGCTTTTCTATGGCTATTTTGTTTTTTGGAGTTAAGAATGGCCATGGTCATTCGTGAATAACTTTCTTACTGTTCTTTGTGTATAAAAATTTAAAAATAAAATAGACTTTTAAAAAGATCTTCGCAAGGAAAATATCTTTTCATCAGGCGAAGAACATTATTTATTCTATTGACAATTTACGATACTACAATTGTATTTTTGTGTATTTACCCCCTAATTAAAAATAGCTAATATTTGTTTTATCGATTAATATTGATTAGTAAGTTAGATTAGCTATAAAATGTTTTTTTTTTTAAAAAAAAAAAAGTTCTAAGACTAATAAACAAATTTTTAAAAAAAATCAGATTTATCTAACTTGGTTTCGAATTCAAGTTTATAGAGAATAACAGTCGGATGCCTTAAAATTGCATCAAGAGAATTTTCATTTATGTTTTTTTACGTTGTATATATTTAAAATATAAACATTTACATTAAATTATTTTTTTGCTTTTTTCGCCCCCTCTATATTTTATGCATTTAAATATATATATATTCTTTTTTCTTTCGGTTACCAACCAATAAAAATAATTTATTGAAAAATCGAACGGAACGAAAAAAAAGGCTTAATTTATCATTTTATTTTATTCCGCCTATCTTTTCCTATATATATGTATATATAAACACGCATAAACTGATAAACAAAATATCTGCCTTAGTCGAGGCAAGATTGTGTAATATATTTACATATATTGTGTTTCGTACAAGACTATCAATTTAATTGAAGTAAGAGAATCAATACAAGTTTTCCGAGATTTTTTTTATTGATTCTATTCTTTCTCTTCCTCGAGTTTTCATCTCATTTCTTTATCGTTACTTTGAATGTTGAATGTGTAATAAATTTTTTCACAACATTGCTTAAATTTGAATAACAATAAAATAATAAGAAGAATAAAAAAGAACTTTTAAAAAATTTGTATTCTACAAATACAATTTTCTTACTTGATTTAATTTTTTAAATTCAAATTCTTTAATATCAAACTGTACTTTTTAAAATAGTTTTATAAGTGAAAGTCATTTTATATATATATTAATAAAATGAGTTGCAACAAAAGTAGATTGTTATTTAAAATAAATTACAATTGATATGTTGTAATTTATTCCAAGGCGGCTTAATAATATGAGAAATTTATCGATAAACATTCAAATAAGACTTCTCACTGAATGTATATAATGTAGCTTTAAATATAAAATGCTGCTGGTCAAGCATTGTTAGCCGAGAGGTCAGCGCAGCCGCCTTGCAATCAAGCAGTTGTTTGCAGACGGTTGTTGCAGGTTCGCCTCCCGGCCGATGCTAGACATATGAAAATATATATAAATAAGTGGAAAGTTTGAACCATGTATAGCCTTTTCAATGGTACAGTGATGGATTCAGAAATTAAAAGCATCAGAACTGGTTCACTGCTTAAAATCAAAATTTTAAAGAAGTCATAGTTCAGAAACCACTTAACATGGAGGCAATGGCAAGCATCTGATATCCCCATCAGTCAATTGGACTGATTCTCAGTTTAGTACCTAAATTTACAAAAATTGTAATTTAGTCAAAGTTCACACTATTATTGGACATGCTCACAAGTATCTTTAAATCAATCAACCATGCTTTTAGTACATGGTAGAAATTGATGAACATTTTAAAGTTCCATGGAACGTAGTTCAGCTTTGATAGTGACAAAGCTCAAACTTCATATGAACTATTGAACAACATATGGATTTCCATGCAATAAATTACTGTATTATTTAGTCATTAAATTTGTTATCAGTAAAATAACTTAATATACATATGAAAAATTATAGTTCGATTTTAATACAGAAAAATTAAAAACGAAACAGCAGCTAAACACTGCCAATTACAATTAAAACTTACACTAGCTCTTTGATGTAAAACTTTGGTGCTACAACATTGAAGCATTGATCTACTCAATAATAGTTTATTGATAAAAAAATTTGAAAATGACATTTTAGAAGCACAATTAAACTTATACAATCTTTTTTCAGTTGAGAACATTAAAATTAAGATTTGTGGCCACTTATACCATAATAACATTTTGTACTGGTTTTTCTATACACCAATGCCTTATTAATAAAGAATATTTGAACAATTTGAAGAGGGAAATTCAATGTGCTCTACAGTCATTATTGTGGATAACATTGTTGTTTTCAGAGATGATAATATTTTTATTAATACAATGCTGTGCTGTCCCCACATCTTCCCTAATCATCATACTTAAATATTACTGAGCCATTTTTGAGCATAAGATATTTATTTTATATTTTTATGACTACATTTTATAGAATTTGAGACTTTTAGCTATGACATTGGGTTTAGGATTCCTATAGACACTATTCAAATGTTATATAAATCCATATGCATTACTTTGGATAAAATTGGTACTTTGATATAAATACCGATTCTATACTAAATTACTAAAGATATAGACATTTTATCCAACTCTAAATATCTATATTAAAATTACAGAGAAAGAGAGAGAATTATTTTCTCCTCTTTTTTTAAAAAAGTTGGTTTATATAATATATATATATAATTAAATTATTTAAAAATCAATTGTTAATGTGATAAAAAAAAAAATGTTTGATGAATTGAAAAATGATGTAAAATTTTGTTTAATTAAATTAAATGTATTAATCATTAATTTTAAAATTTAATAGTAGGAATGTAGCAATAAAGATTTCATTTATTCAATTTCTTTTTATAATAAAAATATAGTTCTAACTGAAATATATAAATGTCATGTAATTTTTTTTGTAATAAAATCGTTATTTTTTGTTTTAAAGATTAAACTATTGTTAGAAAATGAGAAGGTAGTAACCTTGAGACAATCATGGGACTGACTAAATATATTAATTTTAAAATATGATTAAATTTTAATATGACAGATCTATGTTGGTCTTACAGAGAAGTTGGTTTTATTACAATATAAAAGTTTAGCTTCTGATTAATAATTTGATGAGATGATAGCTGAAAATAGTAGCTATTATCAAGGAGTAGTATAAAAAATATTCAAAAAAACTGGAGTAAGAAAATAAATAATATTAAATCATTCTGCAAGCTGAGTAATTAATTAATGTAATGTTAGATAAACCTGCAAGTTGCCAGTACCTTAATCATTTATAATATATAGAGTATATGTGCCTATATACCCTATATATTACATATATTGATATAGGTATATAATAAGCCTGTATTTCACTTAATAATTTATATAAAACATAACAGTATACCCTTTATTTTTAAATTAAAGCAGTGAATATTTTACTTTGTTTTAAAAGGAGGCTGTAATTAAATAGTAAATGAAATATCATTTTTTAACTTTTGTCTATGATATTTTATTAGTCAGTCATTGTTAGTCATAATAAATAAAGGATTGAAATTAAAACTGCCAATAAAATTTCATAAATTTCATGCAAATTGCTTAAGATGAACTGTCTGTAGAACAATTAATAAAAAAGTCAAGTTTCCAATCTTTCAGATAAGCCACTATAGGGACACAAAGCATTTTATGCTCAACAATCACTCTTCAGATGTCCAAGATAACAACCTTGTCATTTCATATGCCTTTATTAAAAAGTGTTAAGAATGGATGGAGTATAAGTTTTAAATACATCTAAAAAGCATAGTATTTATAAAAAAAGAGAGATGTAATTAAGTTAATCTGTTTATATTTAATTAAAAACAGATTAATTAATTTTTAACTAAGGTTTATAATTTATATCTATGCTAGCCAACCTTTCATTTATCAAATGTTGTAGAAAGTTTGATGCTTGCAAATCAAATTATTATAGATTAATGGAGAAAATTTATTTATCTTCAGGAGAAAATTGGTAATTCCTGGCAACATCAAAAGGCTAAAGTTATCTCTGTTTGCATGGATATAAATTCCTTATATCTATTTTTTATTATAATAACAATCCATGAAAATATTTAATTCAACATATATATAAATGATCAATAAACTTAATATCAGTTTTTTTTAATTAATTTACATTAAAATATATTGACTGATTTAAGTTTTCTCTCTGACTGTTATTGTTCCAGATACTCTAGATAAAAAGAACTAAAATACAGTAAGAAGTCATCCATTTTTTTTACTGTAAAAAGTTATTGAACATGGCTGCTAAAGACTAGTTCAATTATTATTTAAAATAGACTTGGTAAATAACATAACATTATATTTATTCAATATTAAAATATTATTTATCATTGCATATATAATATGTGTTTTTTAATTATGGAGTTTTAGAAATAAATGAAATATCTCTACTCTATAAACTTAATATCAGTTCTTTAAAAATCAATTTGCATTAACATATATGGACTGATTTAAGTTTTCACTCTGGCTATTATTGTTTTGGATAACTCTAAATAAAAACGAAAACATCTAAAATATTGGTGGAAATAGCCCATTTTCTTACTGTAAAATGCCATTGAACATGGCAACTAGACAGGAGTTCAATTATTATTTAAAACAGACTTGGTAAATTTTATCTAATATTATATATAAAATACTAAACCTAAAATGAAAAAAGTTAAACAGACAATTATATGTAATTTATACATTACTGTTTTCATACTTAAATTTAAATAATAAAATTTTAATTTATTTGTCAAAGCAACACTAACAAATAAGTAGAAAATGGAAACTCATTTCTTATCTTTGTTTACAATCATTAAATAGATTGTCAGTATTAGCAGTAATAATTAACAAAATTGAAATGTGAATGTTATTATAAAGTTTTTAAACTTAATACATAATAATTGAGATTAATTGTATAAAGCTAAATTATTAAATAACTTTTTAACTTTCCAAACAAATTATTATATAAACTATGATAAATCTAAAGTAGATTTATGGATACATTAATTTCAGCTTACAATTCTAGTATTTACAGATGAAGACAAAAGTCATGATGGCTTTAGAATATAAAAAAGTCTGGTCAAGTTTACATAAATGACCCATAGTATTTACAGATGAAGACAAAAGTCAAGATGGCTTTAGAATATAAAAAAAGTCTGGTCAAGTTTACATAAATGACCCGTAATATATGAATTGCGAATGATTCTTATAGTTAATGCATATAAAAATTATTATGTCAGAAATATATATATATTCTTAGTGCTATATATTTAATATGCAATTATTTATCTTTTTAAAAATAATAGAATTTATATCTGCATTGTGATCTAAAATTGTGAATTGGTTACATCAAGGCTTTGCTAAAGTATTACCAATATAACATTTCATCCCTCAGAATACTAACAATTAGTGCTCAGTAAAATTTTGGAAATCATATTGAAAATATCTTTAGAATATAATAATAGCATGTGTATCTAAAAATTATTTTAGAAATATTGTTATATATTCTCACTACAACATATTTAATTAATAGCCGATATTTATTTAAATGATTGTTAAAATTAATAAATTATGATTAGTTATAAAACAATGTTAGCTATCAAAAACTTAGTTGAATTTTTTTTTCAAAATAATTTTATTGATATCCTTTGTACTAAATGCAATGTGTTAGAAATTTACATTTAGTGATAGGATTTGATTTTAAACATGAGCAATATTAAAAACTGATTACATAATCGAATTTTCCACTTTTTCTATAAACTTCATACAGTAATTGGAATTAAGGTTTTAATACACCTGGGTCTCATTTTATGTGGATTATTTTAATGCCATTTTGAAGTTATGTAATTCATGTTTCTTCTTAATATCTTTCATATTTCACTATATTTATTAGATATCAAGAAATTTAAATTATTAATAACTTATTTTCACTTGAAATACTTTTTTTCTTCAAAAATATATCGTTACATTAGCAGCTAAAGTGAATATGTCCTGAAACAGTATTTAGATTTTTAGCTTCTATGTAAATAACCTATTTATACTAATGAGTAAATAATAATAATAATAGATTTATACTTACATATAAAAATATTGCAATAAATATTCAAAAAAATTAAACTTTTAAAATGTATATTTTGTTATATATAACAGAAATAAATAATCTTTTAGATTTTTAAAATAAAAAACGATTTTATAAACTGAAAATAATCTTTCTAATGATAATGTTTCGATTGCAATCTTATTTTTTTAATATAGAAACAGAAAACCATTAACACAGCACAAGACTGAAAATGGCACTAGTTATACATCACATCATGAATAAAAATAAAGTGGCTAACAGGTTTCTCTGGGCATAATTGCTGAGAGATTCTTGACTTCGTTTAAGGAGAAGCTACAATACATCACATCACATCGAATCTGATTTCTTTCCAGTTAACAAATGAACGCTAGTGGTAATGATTAAAACATGTATGAAAAAATGTCAAATTAAAAAAAGTAAAAAAAGTTTGTCTTGTACCAATTTTTTTCAAATATTTGATATTTTTTATTAGTCATACTTTATTTCCTTATTTTTTTAATGCGAATTTTAAAGTAATTTTTTCTTGTTGCTTTGCTTTTATGCGAATTCGGAAAATTACAGACCCTATCCCCCATTTTTCAAGGTAAGTTAAGTCTATTTTTGTGTGATTTTTTTTAATGCAGGTTTTCTGTGAAACCTATCTACCACATAAAATGAGACTCAGGTGTACTCAATTAATATTATACAATTAGAATTCAATTCTAGCATAATCTTAGCCTGACGACCTAATGCAACATTGATGATTTTAATGAGGACTGAAATCTCTAATTTATTAAATATTCAGTGATGAGACATATCTGCATTCCTGAAAACTTATAAATTAACAGAAGATTAATCAAATACAACTACTATAGCTAAATGAATAATTACAATTAGCATTTTTTTATACATTTATATAAAAATGACATTTAGTGTTGTGTTTCGGAAAACTGCTTACAAGTTTATGATATGCAATTCGAGTAGATAGTTGAGATTTTAAAAGAAAGCCTGAATTTTTCAAAATTTATTCTGCGGCTAATCTAATTAGCCATCAGCAACTGGACAGCAAATGGATATCCAGCTATTATTAGATCTTTAAATAAAAAATGACACTTATTAATCATCATCAAAAGCAATGAACTCACCTAATGAGTAAAAATATCTACTCAATGAAAACAAGTCGGAGCTTTACCTATGCAATATAAAATTGATAGCTATTTTATCTTTATCTTATGTATACATTGAAGTATTACAATTTGATGTACAGCGTCAAATTTCTTACACACACACACACATTTGGCACTATCCATTAATGATGATTAATAATCATTTATAAGGCTAGAGATTATCCTACTACTTAGCTCAGATATTACCTTTAAAGTTAATAAAAAAATTACTTGGAAATCTTAATCCAATCCCATGGGTGATATAATTTTAAAACTTCCATTTCATATAGCTGTTTGATATATATGTAAAGACTAAAAGTAAATGACTATAGATGATAAAGATATATATATAAGAAGTTGTTATATGGACAGCGGAAAAATGTTCATTTAAGCATGAAATGTATCCTAGGGATCATTTGCCTTTTTCAAATATTTTTATTCACAAGATTCAAGCAGATGTGGCAATATATAGGTTTTCTAAGAATATATATATATTGAATTAGCAATAAAATTTTCACTAGAAGTTTTAGAAATGAATGAATTTCTTTAATTTGAAATAACTCTGCGATTGAGCTTAATAATATTAGAAAAGCTTACAGTTTCATCACAAAGTATTTTTGTAGCATGTATTCTCTCTTCGTGATACGGTTGAATTGATTAAAATCTTGCTTTTTGATACCGCAAAGAATGATTATAAGGTCACGGGAGCTTTCTTAGATCATAAGATTGCTTAAGGAAAAATCCTTTTTCTTTAAATATTTTAAAGTAAAAGGAGTTTAGTTTATTATACTATTTTTTAAAAATAACGAAAAGCATTTCTTAGGCTTATATAAAATTTTTCCCTTAACATTAACGGCTTAATCAGCATAAAACTGATATAATCTTTGCAATACTTTCTTTTTGAATAATAATATAAAAAATGAATTATTTTATTTCAACAATATATTTAATTAAGCCACGATAAAGTAGTTTTACAGAATTGAAATATTGTATCTGATGATTTAAAAAAATGGAAAGACAAAAAAAATAAGCAATCCTAAATATTTCAGGTTAGGTAGCGTGATGGTTTCAGCCAGTGCATTGTTGCGCACTAGGATGTCATAATGACTCTTCAGGGAATCTCTAGTGAAATATGATGACGAATAGTATCATAATGCTTTTTATGATTATTGTTACAATTAGAAAATACATAATTTTTATATTGTTACAAATTTATGTTAGCTATGTGAATTATGCCTTTCTCATTAACAACTATTAAAAAATGAGAGAGAAAAGATAAGAAAAAGTGAGGGAAGACCAAAAGTAATAGGCTAGGCTGTAATTTATGAACGTTGAGCTCCAATCAGCACTTTATCTCTGTACTAACTCACAAAAGACTTATAAAACAGTGATTTATACATGAACGAAGTACAATGTATTGCAAAATAAAAATATCAAGTAGGAAATACTATTACAGTGCAAAGAGTTCTCTAGAATCTTTCCACAGGGAAACTGGGGGGGGGGGGCAGTTGACTGTTTGTTAGAGAGATCTTTTTTTGTTTTTTCAATCCTGCTTGCCATTTAGTAATTTTTTTCAAACATTAAAAATATTTTTTTTATTATTCAGAGTCTTGCTGATGTTGTAAATAATAATTTCACTTCAGTAATGTTGTAGTACAATTTTTGTTTTGTTTTTTTACTTGCGCTAATTCTTTTTTCCTATTACTGCTACTAATATTACTGCTACTAATGTTATTATAATCAAAGTCAGGTGGCTTTGAAAAGTTTAGACCAATCTCATTGTGTGTAGCTAATAATATTTTTATTTTTAAAAAAATACAGTAAATCAATTATTACATTAATTAAATATATACCAAAAGTGAAATATGGATTTATATCTAATAGTCATATTGAGCTCATTCAGTTCATATATGAGACATAATTGCTAATTGTATTCATAAAATATTGAAACTGAAAGTAATATATGAGTCAACATACACTTTAGAAGATAAAAAAAAACTAAAGAGCATGCAATAGCTCTAACAAGCTTTATCAATAAATGCCACAAGAGAAAGCATTTAAAAATCTCTATCTAGAAAGGAACCCTATCACCAGACCAGCTTCATGCTTTGGCAATTCTCAATGAGGTTCTTGGACATTTCAGACACATATCTGGCTTTAAGTTGGTATTTTTAGATCTAGTGTCTGAAAGGTCCCAGCACCTCATTGAGAATTTCCAAAGTATGAAACTGGTTTGGGGGTAGGGATTATTTCTAGATAATGATTTTGAAATGATTTATCTCACAGTATTTATTGATAAAGCTTGTTAGAGCTATTGTACACTCTTTAGTTTATTATCATTACAAACTTACTAAATTAATGACTTATTTTTAACTTTAGAAAATAAACTTTAGTACATTAAAAACAAAATCACAGTTTTGAAATGTCTAATGATAATTATTATGATGAAATTCCAAACTTTTAAGTCCTTTAAACTGAACATTGATGTCTGAACTAACCCTTAACTACTAAACATTTTTCCAAATTCCATCTTTCTCATAATCTCTTTTATATTATAACAGGATGGAGCAATCAGGGTGGCTAAGGGTAGACAATCTGGGGTGATGGAAAAATCATCATCAAACCCAGTTCTAAATATATATAAAATTTTCAATAAAGTACCATTCAAGATATGTTTAAAGTAATTAAGTATGAGAGATATTGATATATTAAAGTAAGATCAACCCAGTTAGAGATCAGTTAGTTAACCCCTTAAAGCAACTAAAAGCATAATTACAAATTCACCAGCATTATCAATAAGTAAAAATAAGTCATGCATAAGTAATACATATATTATTCATCAATCAAACTACATCAACAGTCAATCTTGTGACTGGACGTGAACAATAAAAAATATAAATCAACAATCAATCTGGTGACTGGAATAAAAATGAGTCTTTTGTAGACCAGGCTAACTATTTAGCCTTTGCCATCATGAGCAATTATTTAACCATTAATTTGGATGTACCAACTTAAGTACCAATCCATAAGATATATAATCATAAAAACAGCAATGCTAGGACATTAAAACACGCTGATCATCATCAATGCTCTGGACACTTAGTACATTGATGTACTGGCCAACTATAAACTTAAATTCTAATTAGACTAAACTAAAATAAAATGTAGGGCATGGGCTTTAAAGAATATAATCTCAGCACTAATCAGAATGTTATCATCAATCATCTGGATTCCCACAAGCACTAAAATGCATCCCGATTCATATAATCAACTGATATGTTTGAATCTAGCTCTGAAGAACATAAGTTCAACTATAGTTATGGTGACTAAGAGATGATTTTTAACAATTGAATTCATATTTATTAACAACAATAAAAAATGATATTAAGGTCTTTAGAACACAATTATACATATAAATTAAACCTGATGATTTTGATTAATATACAACAAAAACAAATTATCACATTTGTGATTTACAAAATTCAACTTACTACTATAGTTTACATATATGTTCCATTAAGTTTATTTACAACTCATTCAGCACACAGGTATGTGGCTTGATATAAAATGAACATATTTGAAGTGACATTCAATAAAAAAGAATTATTAAAGTTTACATGTAAGTATTTGACAACACACATATGTGTGTGTAATTTCTGAACATATTTGACTTGTTACAAAATAAACATTTTTAGTTGTCACTTTCAAATTGTCAAAATAATAAATGACATTAATTTTTATAGTATGTAATAAAATATTTAATGTACATGTGTGTGCGTATTGAATTTCAGGCACACTAACATCTATAAAATATATTTCATTTTTGTCACAATAAAATTATTAATTTTACATGTAATTAATTCTTGATTTAGCATATATGTGTGTACATAGGAATGTATGTACACATTGACATTTATATTCTATACTAAAACAGGCAAGCATAAAAAATGGTGATCATATAATATTTAGTGGTTGTATTCTATATTTTAAATTCTCACAATAATAGTATTTTTCCTAATTAATCCAATATTGAAAGTATATAAAATTCACACTTATATATAGATGATATGAATCAAGTTCTATCATAATAGTTTGTAGTTTTTTCTTTCTTTTTTTAAAAAAGATCAGTTTATAAGTTTCTTTTTTTTTCTTTAAAAAAGTATTGTCAACTTTTTTTTTTTAAGAATATAAAGTCAATGGGTTAAATCTTTACTCCTAGATTTTTAATCCAAGCAAATTTATTTGCTGGTATTTTTAAAATGTCATTTTTAGGGAATTACTAAAATAATTCCCTCAATAATATGTATAAAATCATCTGTGGATTGTTCCTTTCTTTTATAAATGTGACTCATGCAAATTATTCATTTGTTCTACATTAAATTACAGGTTAAAATGTAGTTTTAAGGAATATTAAAACAATTTCTTTAAAATATATGTATATGATCATGACAGGTCACATTTAATTAATCATAATGTCTCTAAATTTAAAAATATAGGGTTGAAAAGTCTTTGTAAGGAATATTAAAATAATGTTTTTTACCAAATTATATATATACAATCATCTATGCCCCTTCTTTTAGATATGTGACTCAAACAAATTATTCATTTGTTTTACTTTAAGTTATTAAGTTATAAATTTAAAGAATTTTAAATGAACTCACCAGCTATATATACATTTATCTGTCCTTCTCTGTGTATAGCTGAAATAGCATACATATAATCAATTCTTCATCCACTGATAGTTTTTTTTGATGGAGAACTATCCAGGATTGTTATAATTGATGGAGGTATAATTCAGGTAATTTGTTGGTCATGATTGGTTCCCTTCTGTCCAGGATTGGCATTACTTCATGCAAACTGTCTTCTAAAACACATTTAAGCATGCTAGACTCATTAGATGACCTAGATTTCATGATAATCAACTACAGCATAATGAAATCAGTAGACCACTGCTTCTGCTCTTGCCCTCCTTGTATTATTCCATAGTCATTCCACAGAAACAACTACTTCTTTGGCCAACTAAAACCAACTCCTGCAAACTTCATCAAGCTGCAACAAAATATTATAACTCACTTTGCAGCCGGCCAATTTAGCCAACTGCTTCTCGAAAATATTAAAACCAAACTGAACTGATATTTTATTAGCACTTTTTAATATTTACTAAGGCTGTAACTTCAAGTATGTGCATGTAAAAATGTGATAGTAGGGGCGTCTACAGTTCTTAACCACAAGCTTATGTTTTGGAAAAAAAGAGGGGAACACCTTCATTGAAAACACTTTTTTTTCTTTCTAATCTTTATCTTGATTAAAATCAATTTTAATCTTTTCAAATCACTTTTAATTACAAGCAACTTTGAAATTTTACCAAAGGTGTGATCTACATGTTATACTTAGAGCATTAATTAAAAGACTTCAAAAATAAATAATAGAAATTTTTGCAATTAACAGAAACATACTTCTTTTTATCATATGTCATAGCATCATCCAGGAGGTGAACCCACAACCATCTGCAACCAACTACTTGCTTGCAAGGCAGCTGTGATGACCTCTTGGCTAACAACGGATGATGCTATGACATATGAAAAAAAATAGTTTCCATCATCTAATATTAAGTATTGAATGTCTTAGAAAAATTTAACTTTATTTAAATACTTCTTTTTAAATTCAAAATCAGAATACAATATTAATTTATTTAGACCTTTTTAAATGTTTACTTTATAATAAAATTATGTTTTAAATCCAGAGTTATTTAACCCTTTACAATTATTATTATCCACAGTGAATGCAGAAAAATATCTACAAAAATTTATGTCTGTGTTTATTTCTGTGTGCCATGTAACCCAATTGGTTACAATATCTTCATTATTTTCTTTTGTCTAAAAATATTTCAAAAACATAATATATAATAAAAATACAAACAGATAACTATTTTCTTTCACATCTTGCTTTTATTACCAAATTATTAATGTGTCAGCCATTTTATATGACATTTATCAAAATATTAAAAACTAAGAAGAGATTTCAAGGTAGTTGTGAAAGAAAAAAAACTTACAAAAATGGATTAAATGTTTTTCATTTAGACTTGAAATGTAATAAATGATGCATATGTACATATACAGCAAGACAATATTTTAAAAGATGTTTTTGATATAAATATTTAATATGTAAGGTTATCCATTTTTAATTACTTAATCAGAAAGCACATTACCATGTTACTAATGAATGCCAACTGCCCCAGACCAAGGGTGAAATCAAAACTGCTAGGCTGATTGCATTTAAAAAGGGAGAATGCAATCAATCTAACATTTTTATTTTACATCTTGGCCTGGGATGACAATTGGCTTTCATTAGCTACTGTTCTAGGTAAAGTGCTTTTTAATCAAGTAATTATAAATAGACAACCTCACACATTGTGTATATATATATATATATATATATATATACACAATGTGTGATATTTATAAACATATATATATATATATATATATATATATATAATGTTTATAAATATATGAATATTATTCTCCAATTATCACTGAAATGGATGGCTGAAGAGTTGAGAGTGGAGAAGATTGAAGCTTGTCCATTAAAGTTTGAAGATTTTTCTATCTTAATAAAAACTGAGAACTGATTGTATGTATGTGTGGGAGATAGTGATCTGAACCAACTGATGAGTGCTTGTTCAGCATAAAATATGTATTGTAGAAATATTTGTTACAAAAAGACAGATCAAGTGTAAAAACCTACAAAATAACATTTAAATTAAACATTAGCCACAATTCTACTTACTTCCGATACACCCTTAATATTAAAAGAACTTTTAAATAAGGGTTACTTCAGAATCATAAATTTGTAATAATAAAGATTCTTTAATTCTTTTATTTCATTTCTCTCAAAGAAGACAACCTTAACTTCATCAAAATTAATAGTATGGCCTGTATCTTTATCATGGATATATAAATTAGCAGAACTAAGATATTTTTTCTAACCCTACTTTTATGTACCTTTATTCTTTCATTTAAGCTCAGAAAACTCTGACATATATTTACCTTCTTACAAAAACAAGAGATAGTATACATTAGTATCAAAATTTTCTTTCGTATGATTTAATAAATTATTCAAAGTATTATCTCTTTTCCAAGCAATTTTTTTATTTCTAAACAAATTACTATTTTTACATACAATTCTATAAGAAAACAATTTAAACGGCAAATAAATAAAATCATATTTTTTTTATTCTTTACATCATTATAAATTTTATTACTATTAAAGAAAATACTTTTAACAAATTAGAGTAGCCAATACTCAAATAATGTTTATAAAATTGACCTTTTTGAAACAAAGTTACTCCAGTAAAATTATTTAATCACTTATTTCTATAACAGCAATTTCTTAAAGCATTTAGTTTATGAGATATAGATTGATAGTATTTTACAGTTTTTTGTTGTTGTTTTTTTGTCTAGTCTGGTTGAGTTGCAAATTTGGGATGATTTTGTTATTTATTGACTAGTTTAGATTTATACTTTTAATGTGTACATTTTGATGAGATTCTTTGCATTTAAGATAGTGTTTCTGATATATTGTAAAAGTTTTTGTTTTATTTTTTATACATTTGTATTTATTTATATATATGTTGGTTTTGTTGCATGAGTGTTGTTTGAAGGGTACATGTTTATGTTCATTTATTTATATATATGTTTGTTTTGGTTTATAATATTTGTTGATTAAAAGGTTGTGTTATACAATAAAATTTAAAAAAAAGAAAATAAATAAAAAAAAATTGTGTAGGTTTTGGTGTGAGTTTTTTTGTTGTTGTTGTTGTTAATTTAGATGTGTATTTGTTATTTGTAGTTGTATTTTATTATGGGTTTGTTTGTATTAGTTTTTAATAATTTTTCATTGAATGATATTAGGACAGAGGTCCCCAACCTTTTTGCACTTAAGAGCACATTCTATAATACCAGCCAGGTGGTAGGCACCATTTATTTTTTTCAACCAGGTGGCGGGCACTATTTATTTTTTCAATGTGAATTTATAGTTGGATATTGTTAATAATACACATAATGTACAAAAAAATATTTATTTTAAAAATAAAATTTTAACATATAATTAACGTTTATATTTTTACGGTGTAAAAGTATAGTATGCCCTACAATTTGATTACAATATAATACAATAATTTATAAGAAATTTTAAAAATTAAATTTATTTGTATCAGATAAATAATTTTTTATCATGTTCGTATAACAGCGGGCACACATAAATGGTCTGCGGGCATCGTGGTGCCCATGGGCATAGGGTTGGGGACCCCTGTATTAGGAGGATTAAAAAGTTATTTAGATTGAGTGATAGAATAGAATCTTTAAGATGGCAGATTTATTTTCTTAAAAAATGTAGGGAATTTAATGTTTTTTCCTAGAAGTTGCATTATTAATTTTAAGAAAAATAGAAATTTGTCTAAGGATCAGAATTTAGTTTGAATTTACAAATGTATATTTTGAATAGTATTTTAAAATAAAATTTTATTAAGTTTTAGGAATTTATTTTTGAATATAAAAGGAATATGTATTATTTGGGTAAGAGGCAAAGTTTTAATTATTCAATTTTAAATTTTTTCATAAGGTAATTTAGAATAAATATGTCAAATTTCTATGGTAGGAAGTATGAAAGAAAAAATAAATAATTGTTTGGAAAAATGAATAAAGCTAATTGTAGTGATGGAGGAGTTGAGACTAATGTTTCTATTAATAAAGTTGTTAATCTTTCTGATATTAAGCTAAATGATAGAGAATTAAAAAATTTTGGTAAAGGTTCTAATTATAAAAAATATAGTTTTTGATACAATTTGATCTATTGAATCTATTAATTTGAGTGATGAGCAGAAAGTTGACATTCATTTGGTTTTAAATAAAAGCTTAAAAAGGGAAAAAAATATTGTTAATCCTGCTGAGGTTAGTCAGCATAAGGATAGGTTAATTGCTAATGATGTGATCATTTCTTGTGAAGACAAAGCTGGCAGGTTGGTCATTATGAAAAGAAATGAGTTTAGGGAAAAAATAATTAAAGAATTAAATAACAGTAAATATGTTTTTTTAGGAAAAGATCTTGATAATGTGATTAAAAGGTTAATAGATATTGTGAAGAAAAAAATGATAAATTTAAATTTTTTTAATAGAATAGATTATTTATAATATTATCCTAATGACTTCATATCAGCTAAAATATTTATGAATATTAAAACTTACAAAGATGACTTTCTTTTAAGATTTATTTTTGACTTTACAGCTAGTATTGGGGAAGATATTTCTAGGTTCTTGAATAATTTTTTAAAACAATTTGTGGATTTTGGTCATTATACAGTTTCTTCTTCTTTTGAGGCTTTTGATAAAATTAATCATTTTAAAATGGAAAGTAATTAGGTATTTGTTATTTGGATATTGAGAATATGTATCAATCTGTTAATAGATTAAGCAGTATTGATGTTTTTATGTCTGTATTGGTTAAACATGGATCTTTGTCAAACTTTAAAATTGAAGTATTTAAAGATTTGGTTTTATTATTAAAAGATTCTGTGTATTTTACTTATAATGGTAATTTTTATACATTAAGGGAGAATGAATAATAGATTATATTATTTCTCCTTTAATTTATTCAGTTTGTTTATATTTAAAGTTATTTGCTAGATGTGTGGATTATTGTTTGTTAGTAGTTGAAAGTGATAAATTAAAAAAATTGGTAAATGAGTTTAATTGTTTTGATGCTTCTATAAAATATGTTATAGAAGGAGGGGAATTAGATTTTGTTGAATTAAACTTTTTAGATCTACTGGTGATTAGAAATGTAAAAAATAATTGCTTAGTATGTAGTCATTGTGTTAAGACTAATGGGTTAAGGTCTTTAATTAAAGCTGATAGCTATCAATCTTTATCTCATAAAATAGCTGCTTTAAGTCATTATTGTTATAGAAATAAGAGATTAAATAATTGTAGTGGTATATCATTGTTTCAAAAAGTCAATTTTATAAAAATTATTTGAGTGTTGGCTACTCTGATAAATTTGTTATTTATTAGTAATAATATTTGTAATGATGTAAAAAATAAAGAAAAATATGATTTTATTTCTTTGCCATTTAAATTATCTTCTTATAAAATTGTTTGGAAATAAAAAAAATTCTTGGAAAGGCGGCATTACTTTGAATAATTTATATAAAGGAATTTTTTGATAGAAAGACTATTTTTGGAGTAGTGTGTATTATTTCTTGTTTTTGTAAGAAGGTATATATAGGTCAGAGTAGTTTGAATTTTAAATGAAAGAATAAAACTGCATAGAAGTAGGGTTAAAAATAAATATCTTAATTATGCCTTATATATCCATGAAAAAGATACAGGCCACATTTTTAATTCTGATGAAGCTATGATTATCTTTTTTAAGAGAAACAAAAGAAAAAGAAAAAATAAAGAATGTTTATTACTAAAAATTTATGATTATGAAGCAATTAACTTATGTAAAAATTCTTTTAATATTTTTTGTGTATGGGAAGTAAGTAGAATTTTGAGTAATGTTAATATAAACATGTTATTTTGCAGGTTTTTTACTCTTGAAAAGTTTTCTTGTAGCAGTGAAATCGCTGGTAGCATTTTAGAGTTTATTTTTTTAACTAGTCTGTTTGAGGATGTGAATTTGGGGTAATTTTGATTATATATATATATATATATATATCATTTCAATAATTTTGATTATATATATATATATATATATATCATTTCAATCATTATCAATTGACTTCAGGATGAAGATCTTTTTAGTTCAATCCCTTTTCTCTGATCTCTTTTCTCATATCACCCTTGCACACTTCCTTATTTCATCCATCCCACATGTGGTCTCTTCCTGGATCTTTTACAATCTTTTGGAATCCAGTTTAAGATTTCAACAGTCCATCTATTATTATGTCTTCTAGCAATATGATATATGTATATATCAAAATCTACTATAATGGAAATAATATCTAGTAATTAATTACTATACTTACAGAAAATGTAGTTTTTATTATTATTTAGCTTTATTACTGCATATAATGCTTTCACATCACTATATAACATGAATATGATATAGTAAATATATTGAAAGCATGCTAAGCAGTAATAAAGCTAAATATTAAAAAGCTACTTTTTCTGTAAATATATTCATTAATTATCAGATGAAGAAGATTAGTAACAATTGAATTATAATGAAAATAATTGATTGCAGATCATTTGTTATAAGATATATTTATCTTAACTTTCACTCAAGTACACATTATTAGACATAATCTATGCTCACAGACTAGAGAAAAATTAGTTTTCAAACAAGCATCCAAATAAAAAAATTATATAATACAAAATCAAAAATATAAATGTAAAAATGCATAAAAATACTGTCTATAGTGTACATATTTTAAAATCTGGCATAAAAGCAAATAAATGTACATTACAAGTGATTGGTTGAGCTGTATCATACTATATTTAGAACTTATGTTTTTTTGCTTAAAACTTTGGGGGGGGGGCTCTATCTTTTAGTGCTTGATTTCTGATTTATTTTGACAACCAAAGTTAATCATTTAACAGTATAATTAGGTTCTGGTTTTTCATTTAAAAGTTATCTCTCCACACTGCATTCTAAGTATTTTTCTGGCATTATAAGAAAAGCTAAATAAAATAACAATAGCTTTTTCTTGACATTACAGTCTGTTTTGAGATCTTAATGAAAGCCAAAACAAAATTATAATTTTATTTAGCTTTCACTGTGGTCCAGAAAAACAAAATGTAATGTCTGGAAAAAATAAATTTTAAATGAGAAAACAGAAATTAATTATACATTTAAATGTTAATTTTAATTGTCAATATAAAACAAAAATCAAAAGTTAAAAGGTGAAGCCAAAAAAAAAATTACCAAGCAAGAAAGCATAAGTTCTGAATAGAATATGATATAACTAAATCAATAATCTGTGAATTTTTATTATTCTAACCTGGTTTACTTTTTTTTAAAACTTTGAAATTGAACTTTGCATTATATATAACAATTATGGTTGCATTTTTATATTTATATTTTTTATTTTATAATATATATTTTAACATCTTAATTGTAATATTTAAATAAGATTTAATATGTAAATTCTAAATTAAACACAGCTCAATATATATGTAATCAAAGAAAGTAAAATTTCCCCAGATTATGAATTAAAAGCACTCTAAATGCTGAACAAAGGATCACAAATAAAATGAATCCACCTATTCCTGGGAGCTCCACTGTTTCCATCCTTGTATAATTGATTATGAATTTAATAACTCTTAAGAGCCATATCTTACATGGCTGATAATCTTAATTTCATTCTGAATTATTAACAATGCTGACAAATGTATTCTTATAAATATCAGAAGTCTCAGGGATATGTGGATTCATTCTATTCTTCATCTTTTGTTTAACATTTAGAATGTTTTTAGTTCATAGCCTTTGGAGATGGTGATTTACTCCTTTTGTTTACAAATACATTGTTGTATATTTAATTTAACATATATATTGGTTGAATGGTTGTATGGAAGATGATTTTGCTCTAGATTGTGAGCATAGATTATTCCTACTTATGTGTATTTCAGTGAATGCTAAAATTAATAGTTGTTATAATAAATGATTTTCTGGAATCAATTACTTTTACTACAGTAGATCCTGTAATCTATAGCTATTTTCCATTTAATTATTTCATTTTTATTTTAATTGAAAAATACTTTATTTCATTTTTATTTTTGTAATTTTTTCTATATTTCACAAATACTTCAAAATCTCTCCTTAGTTTTGTAATACTTTGATAAAATCCATATAAAATAGCTGATAGATCAGAAAAAATGGATTTATTATTGGTTTTGCTATAGATATTTAGTGCTACATATATAGTTAGAATGTAAAGAGATAATGTAATTAGAAATGATATATGTGCTAAAATTAAAAGAAATGCCGTAAAAAAAAATAAAAAATAAAAAAATAAAAATTATGAAGTTACAAATGTTAAAGATAAATGCTGTTAAGCATTTCCGGATTAGAAAATGATTAGTTAAAAAGATAAGGAACAATAATAATTAATTTATGTCCTAGAACATTCCACTATTACCAGGAAAGATATAAAAGCTCACAGATAAAAGGAATGGGAGCCTATTTTATATACTTGCATCATTGAAGCTGGGCATGTTTACATGAAGATACTAAATGACTGAGTCTAAGAAGGACTGCAGAGTGACCCAATGAACTCCACCACTGAAAATGGAAAAATGGGCCTAGGAACTATACAGGCCACTCTAGCTATATCATGTCTTAATTTACATCTTTATGATGGTGCATTCGCATGCAGTAATTTTAATACTGAAATGATAACAATTGTAATATATATATATATTAAATCTTGGTTTAATTTTTACTATTGTTAACTTTTGGCAATGAAGTCAAATTTTAGTTATAAAAAACTTTTTGAATCAATTTTGTTTTTGCTCATCATCAACTTGTAACTTTGCATCATAGTAGAAAGATTATCAGAAAGTAAGTCAGTAATTGTGTAATAAAAAAAAATAATTTTTTACTTATTAGTTATTCAATTTGGAATAAGAGTTAAGATAATGGCTATGCCACAAGTGACTGTAAATGAGTTTAATATTAATAGTTCTATTGATTGGCCAATTTATCTCGGGAGGATTGACTTTTTTTAATGGAACGATTAGTGTTGCCATTAAGGTTGTCATGTTATGCTTGGCAATAAGTGATAGAAATCACAAATTGGCTGTACGATCATGAAGAACCAGAAAAATTGCCATCTAAAGTAGTCATTAAAAAACTAAATATTTTAGAAATAGACAGCAAAATAAAGGGAGCACATATATGACTATGATCAAATACTGAGGGAACTTGCTAAGAGTTGTACTTGTGATAAGGCATTAGAAAATACTCTACTTGAACAATTATTTGGGGGAATGTCTGATGATAAGGGTAGACAGCAATTACTGACTTCAAAAGACTTGACATATGAGGAGCCAATCAAAATAGGATTATCCCATGAGATAGTACTTGAACAATCAAAGAAGTTTTGAAATTTTACTAATAATGATGAATGTGGTGTGTTTATATGAAAAACTGAAAATAAATATTGGCCTGCTAAAAGTAAAGTGAATGAAATTATTTGCTACTGTTGTGCAAAAAAAGCCATGGCATGGAAGTGTAGATTAGCAAAGAGAATTGTAGAACCTGTGGCAAAATAAATTATTTAGAAAAAGCTTGTAGGATTAATGGGAAAAAAGATTGCAGCATCTCAGTAACTTTTCCAAAGGGAAACAAGCAGAAATGTGGGATTTATAATACTCAGATTGCTCATTTCAAAGAGTTCATGATATCAATGAAATTATTAAATACAAAATTGAAAATGAAAATTGATGGCAGAGCAGGTGTGTCAATGATGGCAGTCAAATACTGCAATAAATTAACAAAAAATTGTATGAACCCCCCTACATTAAGGAGAAGTAGTTTGAGAGTGAAAAATGCTATACAAGAATTTTAGGGAAATTAGATGTGATGTAAAAATTTAAAAAACAGTCTGTAGGTTACCATTGTATTTAGTGTATGGCAATCTTAACACTATTATAGGTAGGTTAGTTAGCCCCAGATACTTCATAAAGCTATATGAAAGGTGAAAAAATAATTATCTATAAATAAGGGCTGGATGTTAATGGATGATATGAGTATTAATACCAAGTAGTGGCAATTGTTCAGCTTAATCATCATGGTCATACTGGTATTGTATGTGCTAAAGCACTTGCTTGAATTTATGTGTGGTGGCATGGAATTAATTCTGAGATAGAACATTTCACGAAACCTGTAAGAATTGTCAAATAAATGCAAATATTCCAAAGAAAAATTATATTACCTGGCCTTTAATCAAAAATTGTGGAACCATGTTAACATAAATCACACCAGATCATTCCACAGCTACATTTGTCAATAGTGATTGACTCATACTCAAAGGGGACTGAGTATAGAATTGTAAAAAATATAAGCGCTGAATAAACAATCAAAAAACTTAAGGAAATTTTTGCTTTCCATAGTTTTTCAAAATCAGTATTATCTGACAATAGAATCAGGTTTACAACCACTAAATTCAAGGGCTTTCTTAATGGTAAATTAGACATATAGCCATGCCTTTATATTAATGGTGTTGCAGAAAAGTAATAAAAATTCTAAAGCAAATGCTCCAAAAAGAAGGTTCTGCAAATATACAAGAAACATTGCATTCTGTTTTCCTGGATCAGCACAGGACACTGATGAGTAGTACAAATAAATGTCCAGCTGAGATTATATTCAGATGAAAAATCTGCCCAAAGTTATCACTAATTCACACAGGTCAAAGTTTTTCAAGTAATAAAAACAACAGCCAGAATTGCAATATGCAAGAAAGAAAAAGTCAGGTTGACAGATGTTCTCATAAAATACTGAGTGGAAAGGATAATTAAAGAACATTTGTCAAAACAAGTAAAAGTTATTGAGACAGAAATGGAAAATTATGCAAAAACATACAAATCGTGTCAGACATCAGAAAGAAAAAATTGAGTGAACCAGAAGTAATATATAGTGCCAAACATTCCAAATTATATAGAGGAATCAGACTTGTTAAAAGTAAATGAAGGATACAAAGTAAACAAGGATATTACTATTGAAAAGAAACAACTCACCATAGATTCCAAAAAAACAAGAAGAAACTGAGTTATCCGAAAGACTATGTGAGACTTCAGAAATTGTAATTTCTAAAGTGGATGAGGTGTTATGTATAGATATTTAGTACTACAAATATACTTAGAATGTAAATGGATACTTTAATTTGAAATAAAAGATGTGCTAAAGTTAAAAGAAATAAATTATTAAAACTTCTGGATGTTAAAGATAAAATATTGATAAGCACTTCTGGATTAGAAAATGATTAGTTAAAAAGATAATGAACAATAATAATTAATTATGTTCTAAAACATTTCACTATCACCAGGAAAGACATGAGCTTACAGATAAGGGGAATGAGGGGCTATTTTATAGACTTGCATCATTGGAGCAGGAAGTATTTACATGAAGATACTAAATGACTGAATGTAAAGAGGATGTTGAATGACCCAATGAGCTCCACTTCTGAAGATGTAAAAGTGGATCTACAGACTATACAGGTCACACTGGATTTATTATGAATTTCCAGCTTTATGGCTGTGCATATGAAAGTAGTAATTTTAATACTGAACTGTAATGATAAAAAGTGTAATGTATAATAAGTCTTGTTGATTTAATTTTTACTATTGTTAACTTGTGCAATAAATTCAAATTTTAGTTATAAAAAACTGTTTTCAAATTAATTTTGTTTCTGCTCATCTGACCACTGTTATCATGGCTGTACATAGCAGGTTCAGAAGTAAAAACAAGATTTGAAAGAAAACAGCTATCTGTTTGGATTTTTATTATATGAAATATTTATGAATAAATTTTAACTCACCATGGCTAAAATGTGCATTAACATATACAAACTGCAAGCAGTATCTTATATCACTCCTAAGAAAAATATTTGTTTTATATAAATATTTCAAATTTGATTTTTAATTATAAAGCATTATTTACAATGTTCATTAAAGTTGTAATTATAAATTTTATTAAACGCTCACTATTATTTCAGTAATAGTTTTAACAAGGCTGTAAACCTTAGCAATGAGCGTCTGAAAAAATCGTCACTAGGGACCTCTGTAGGTCTTTAAAACACATGCTTACACTATGACGATTTTTTCAGATGCTCATTGCTAAGGTTTACAGTCTTGTTAAAACTATTACTGAAATAATAGTGAGAGTTTAATAAAATTTATAATTAGAACTTTAAATTATCGTAATATATTTCTTACTATAAGATCTTTTCATTAACTCATAGTAAATCGTAAGATTTTGCAAGTATTAATGTATTATAAGAATTGTGGACTTAATTAGTGAAGTATTTAATAGCTTCACACTCTTAGATCAAAACACTTCTGCTTCACCTATTTATATATAAAAGTAGGTTGAAGTAAAGAAGGGATTCTCTCCCAGGGATTCTCTCTTTTCTTCATAGCGTAAGCATGTGTTTTAAAGACCTACAGAGGTCCCTAGTGACGATTTTTTTCAAACACTCATTGCTAAGGTTTACAGCCTTGTTAAAACTATTAATGTTCATTAAAATGTTTGTATAAAAAGTTAAAATATGTAGCCATAAAATTACAAATATGGAAAAATAAAATTACTTTTATTTAAATTAATTCACTTGATTTCTTTCTTATAAGCAGTTATTATAAGGAAATAAATTTGCTTTTTATTATTGTTTCCATTAGTTATAATAAGTTTTATAGTATTTGTTTTAAAAAGTATAAACAAATTAGTCATTTGAAAAAGTTGAAAAAAAGATTACAAACAATATGAGATACCATTCTACTTAAAAAGAGACTCATAAAATTTGTATTACACAAACTATATTCAGACTCATTTGATTTTTGTAAAATATAAATATATTTAGGAAGATACTGAGATGGACATCTGTACAATTTAAAGAATAATATGAAATTAATGCACTTGAAAATTGATAGTGGTATCACAGAGTACTTACAGTTATTGCAGATTAAAGAAAAGAATGTGTTAAAGATATAGAAGAGATTATGAGAAAATATATGAATTTGGAAAAAATATTGAAAATTGTGAAGCAATGATTAAATAATATTCAGTTGAGACTTAAACTGTATAATTAATTTTTTACATATGTGACCTTAACTCTTGAATATAACTTGTGAAAAAAAATTATTTTGTTTAAATATCAGAAATGTCTTTAAAAGTAATAAAAATAACAAAAATATATTACTTTACTGTAGATCAATATTTTTTCAAACAAATGACTAAAATTATGCATTCTTATTTTATTTCGAATTTTTATTATATATATGTTCAAGAAGGAAAAAAATGTGCTTATAATTGATTTTTTAAATTTGTATATATTTCTAAGAAAGATCATGTATTTTCAAATCTACTAAAAAAAATGGTTATTTATTTTTTATTATTTATTAAAATGCATTATTATAAATATTTATATAAATCAAGTTTTGAATCATATATGTGTATATACATTATAATTTCTAAAATTTTATATAACAATGTAATAGATATAAGAGCAGAACATTTGAATTCTAACATTTTTTGATAAGTTAGATGTCATATGTCTTTCAAAATCTACAATAAAAAATGTCTGGTTTTTTTTTTCAAAATGTACAATATAAAGAGAGGCTTCTTTTTACTCAGTTTTTTTTTTTTTAAATAATTATAAACAATTATTATATAATTTATTTGTCATGATAAATAAAAACAATGCCAATAAAATTGGATAATAACTATACATGTATTTTCTTCCAATGTGTAAAAGGAATGACAATCAATCCAAGGAAAATATATGTGATGTTGTGATGTACTGTGACTTCTCCTTAAACAGAGTCAGGAATCTCTCAGAATCTATGCCCAGTGAAACCTGTTAGCCACTTTACCTTCCTTTTCCATTGTCCACCCTAAGTTTTCCCATAATCTGCTCCATCCCATTTCCACAACATAATCTTTGTCAACTCCATAACCTTCATATCTAAATCCCCTTTATTTTTCCCCAAACTCAGCATAAAAACCAATAACTCACTTTCTGTATAATCACTTTGTTCATATTTAACCTTCCATAACTTCATTATTTGTACCCTTTCTGCTTCCAAACATTTACATTGAAGTAACAAATGCCTAATATTTTCTATGCCTTCTTTACACAACTAACAGACTAAATCACCCATATTTTTCCATTTACATGTATATTCCCTTGTTGCTAAGGATCTGTTCGAGCCTTAAACAATAAACTACTTTCCTTACTATTATCATAAATTAACTCACAACCAATGTTCCATTTACTTTTATATATATTTAAACTCGTTTTACTCTCCATACTACTTCTCCATCTCTCCAACTCCCTATTCTTTATTAATGCATCTATTCTTCTATCCCAATGCTTCCCACTATAACACTCAACAATCCTCCTAACACAATCATCCCATCTTTTGTACAAGTACACTGACATAACTTCTTTATCCAAATCTTCTGCATACTGCATTACCTTTCTCACCCATCTTGTTGGCTGCCCTTTACTTGTAACCCAATTAAATACTATTTTGGCTATTCTTTTATTATCCATGAACTGCAATCTACTGAACATTTTCAATTTGCTTTTTGCATCCCTCATATAAAAACTTGACCATCCCATTTCTCCTTGAATTGCCTCTTTTGTTGTCCACACCTCAGCATCTAATGCATGTCTTCCTACTTCCCTTTGTACTTTTTCTAAGCAATCTAATACCCCTTTACTAACACATAATGCATCATTGCCGTATGTTAACCCTGCTACTGCCACTCCCTTCCATACAATTCTAGCTACATCATATTTATTATATCAAAACAGTGTTAATTTCTTTATCAATCCCTTTCTTTCTTATTAATTAAAACTGCCACCTATAGCAAACTTCACAAACTAATATCCAAATATTATACACATGTGTTGAAATCAAGAAATGCAAGCTTACATTAAATACGGCTAAATAATGTAAATGCAAACATCAAAATGTAAGGATGTATTGCAAACAAAATGAACTAAGTGATACAAATGTCCAGGGACAATTCTGAAAAAGTTAAAACATTTTGAAAAATATAAAAATTGAACTTTCTGTTTTTACTAATATAATATAAAAAATATTTATATTTATCATTTAAAATGTCAAAATTTATTGTTTCAAAGTAATAAAAATATTTTTAAAATAAAAAAATTAGCTTTAGAAATTAAAAACTACTTTTCTCTTTATTAATGTAAACAAATCCTATCATAATGTTCAAATTACACTTTTCAAATATATCTGTTATTTAGAAACAAAAATTAAAATTAAAATATAGAATTTCAATCATTACAGTAAACCATTCATTATAAAACTACACCAAAAATTGTAGTCTAGAATACAATTCAAAACCCGATTGACCCTCTAGTTTATGTTATTAAAGAATATCTTTTAAAACAGTTAAAAAACAAAACAACTAAATGCATTATGAGCGTAAACTTGAAAATTCAATTAAATATTTGATTTTCTTTGTTCAGAAGTTTAATAGCTGTATAAAAGCTAGATAAAGTATTAAATAGACTAATGCAGTGTAAAGTCTCAATGCGACATTCTTATATTTTTTGGTTTATAATGAAAATGTAAATCACACTAAATAAATCTGAATATTACATAATTTATATTAATTCATAATATTAACACAGTAAATCCAGAGATTTCATGAATGTTAATGTATGTAAGAAAGTAATGGATATAAAAATGAACAGAGTAATATCTTCATTCTCTCAAAACAAGATAGTTCAGACCGATCTATAAAAAGCAGGAATTAGGTTAAAGATAAAATGGCCACTCTTATGCTCTGCAAAGTCTCTACCTTGTGTTTGGGTTTGAGAGCCTTCTCCATACTCAACATGACAGTGTTGAGTTATTACAAAATCAGTAAGGCACATATGTTAAGAAGGTGAAATAATTTCTCTTTGATAACATATAGTAATAAAATAATTTCATTTTATTTTTTTGTTTGAAATTTTATTTTATAGAAAAAATCAGCTTTCTCGCTCTGCTTTTCTGACATTTTAAAATTGTCTTGAACAGTCATATCCATGCTGATCCATGGCATTCATCAGAGCATTTAATTCATTGAAGTTTGATAGCTTTTGATTGGATTGTTTTTCATAATGTTAGGCAGTTTTATAACTTGGATTTTTAATTAAAATTATAAATAGTACATTGCATTCTTACTTAATTGTTAGCTCAAAACTTACAAAAGATGATCTTCATTGTGTCATTTGCTTTTGTGTACAAACCTTAATTTAAAGAGAGAAAGAAGTATTCCCCCATGCCCTTTATTTGCAGTAAAAACTTTCCTTGTAGCAAATGTTATTGTACACATTTTCTTTCAAGAGAGAAAATCTGAATAAAAATATATGTAATACTACAGAATTTGTAAGTAAGATATAATTATTAATTATAGACATAATTATTAATTATTGAGATTTTTTTTAAGAATTTGTCTTTTATAATTTTTATAGACTTCAATAAAAACCATATAAGACTTAAGATATCTAAAAAGAAATGGATTTATTAATGGTTCATTAATAAAAAAAAAAAAGTTTCTTGAGTAAAATTATACAAACTGTAATATTTTTATCTGCTTGGCAGAAAATGTATGAATATTAAGTATGATTACCATTAAACACATTAAAGGTATTGTAAAGATATTCTAGCAAGTGCAGAACAATGTAGAATGTCCTTTTCTTCAAATTAAGATTGTTCCAGTAAAATAAGGATACCTTCAGAAGGTCAGAAGCATGATCATGGTGAATTTTCAAAAAAAAAAGAAATCACAGACTGTGATGCCAAAATTTAAAAAAATTATAATCAAATGATTTGTTGCTTAGAAGATCATGTGATATTTGAATAGCAAAAATAACATGGTGGGCTTCAATTCAAAAATCTTTATCTTTTAAGTATATCATTCTATAATTATTTTAAACTATACAGACAAGTCATTACAAGGATTACACAACTTGCTTCAATAATATCTCCTTCAAGTAGTGCCATCCTGTGCCAACCAGAGTAATCAATGGATGCCAGAAGGCTTGTGCATAAAACTAGTCTGGGGATATTGGATGAGTAGGCACTAGATAGGGATTTTATGCACAAGCCTTCTGGCATCCATTGATTACTCTGGTTGGCACAGGGTGGCACTACTGTATGGAGAGAGTTATGCCTTGTTTAATAACAATTATGTGCTAGTATAAGAGATGGTGATCATATGATGTTTAATGGTTTAATATTTCCTTAACTAAGCTCTCAAATATAAATCAAATGATGTATTGCTCAATAAGTCGTACATTTGAGCATAAAAATGACATGTAAGTCTTCAGTCTAAAAATTTTTAGCATTTAAATTTATTACAATGCTACTGTAACGCATTGCACAAGTCAGTTATGCAGTTATATATCATGCAACAAGTACCATCTATTATTTCTAATAAACAATTTTTAGTTGTTGTTTTTTTAAACCGATGTTTTTTAATATCTCTACAATATGCACTTTTTTGTTTTATGTTAATATAATAATATTTTGTTTGGATAGACTCATTTCAATAAAAAAAATGATTTATTATATATAAAGGAGAGACCTTGTCAAAATCTGTTTAATACTTTTTTTTTTTTTTTGATTTATTATCAAATGACCATTTTAAATCAACAACGTTTGATACATTTTATCGGGCCAAATAACAAGTCATTAATAAACAAAAAAAAGTGTCATCTTATAAATCAATGCATAAAAAATACATAAAATAACCATGAATAACGAACACGCAAAGTAACTCGCTCGTTTGGAATTTTACAGACCGCAAATCCTGACTTGCTAACAAAATAGGGGGTCTGCGATGAAGTTTAATGGTCTCATTGCTGGCTAAAATATTGGCAATTTTGTCTCAATCAATGAAATGGATAACAGAAAAGAAAAAAAAATGTTTAATGGGACTGAGTCATGAAAAAATAATGGCAACTGGAATCGTATAGATTTTTTTTTTTTTTTAACTTCACATTTTAAAAGATTTTTTTCCCCTTTAAGTTTAAATCTTTATGTTTAAATTGAAATAAAATCGTTTATTTAAAAAAGCAGTTTAATTTTTAATATTAATAAGCCCACTCGTTTTTTCTTTAAAAAAAAAAAAAGCAATTAAGTTCTACTTTTTATAGCTGATTAGCTATTAAAGAGAAGAAAAATAATTATTAGGAATAGAATTAAAGCAGTTAAAATAAACCTACATATAAAGTTTTAAATCTGTAATGGAGAGGTAAAAATATGGATTTTTTTTAAAAAAAACTTTCAAAAAAGATAAAAGTATATACTCCCTTTTCCGTCTTTTTTTTTTTTTAAAATCCAATAGGAATGACATTTAAACAAAAAATATAAATAAATAAAAAAAGATTTTAAATTATATTAAGATGAAAATAGGAAGTAAATAAAATAGAATAGTAAAGAGATAATATATAATGATATTGAATTGAAAAATAGTTTTAAATTATATTAAGATAGAAAACAAATAAATATAGAATCGCAAAAAGATAGTATATAATGATATTGATTTTTTAATATGTATATCTACATACAAGCACTTATTAGTTTTTTAATAAATCATTTCATTTTTATTTTTTCATTTTAAAATCTAATGGTAAAAACTAATTATCTTGTGTTTAAATTTGTGGATGTCCCTATTACAGCATTTTAGGCGCATAGTCTTAAGGTTGTATATTACCTAAGTAATTTGTAATATGGAAAAAAAATATCCATGTATCCAAAAAGAAACTTTTTAAAAAATGTGTTCTTCCTTTACTTTTTAAAGAGCTCAGACTTGGATGCTTAATAAAAAGATAATACAGAAACTATGTGTAACACAAATTAAAAAAATAAATACTTGTTAAAAATGACAAATTAAATGTGAAATAAATGGCTGAGAAAATTAGTAGTTATCATTGACATCATTTAAAAAATTAAATGGTAATAATAATAATAACATTATAACAATAAATGCAAATAATACCTGTTTTATTGTATCAGCAGTTAATATTAAATGATATATAACCATCACAGGCATATAAAAAATAGACAATGTTGCAATCAACAAATCAAGTTACCCCTTGCAAAATAATATTACCACAGTATGTCAATGGTGTATGTGATATTTATTCAAAAACTATGGTAAACTGTAAAAAATGTTTACATATTTTATAATAAATGACAAAAATATCATATATATATATCAGCTATGATGAATGCTGTTTTTGCATGAAATATGTATATTGGAGATTATTTATCTTTTTCACATGTATCTGGTCATGTGTGTCAGTTAAACTGGATAGGATGAATGACTGAAGAAATCTTAAAAATCTGGGTTCAAATCTTTTAATTATATCTAGCTTAAATATATACTATACTTGTATTTAATATATATATATTGCAACAGTAACTTTGTCCTTGATGACAGAGTCAGTAAAGTAATAGGAATAAAATAATATGAAACTAGGAATTATTTATCTAGAATTCATACTTCCTATACATATTTATTTACTTAGCTACCATACATTCTAAACATAATACATAGGAGAGTATGTTCTCAGAACTATGAAGGGTTTATTCTATGGTCATATGTGTAGTATTTATTGCTTTATTTTATTAGCAAGTGTTATATATAAGATATATGCAATTTGTGTGTTTTTCATAAAATAAAATATTTTATTGCATTATTATTATTGTAGTGAACATATGAAATAATAATAAATTTGTAAATAAAAAGAATTTATTAATGAGAATTTTTTGCTTCAGAAATTGTGATAAAAGTTTGAAAGCTTACTTTCTTTGCAATTTCATGTTGTAACCTTTTATAAATAAAAGAATTATCTTTATTTATTTCTAGATAGCTTTTCTGGAAATAATTCTAAACACTTTTTATTGTAGAATATTATACAGTTTATACACCAAAGAATTCAAGTTCCAATATTGTATTTCTATCATTCTTCTATATACAAGAAAATAACATCATTTTTAATAAGTTTAAAAATAGTTTTCATTCTTTAATTTTTATTTAAAAGTTCATACATATTTTTTCTTAATTTATCTTGAATATCCATAAATAACAAAACAATATTAAAGCATGAACAATTATGGCTTCAACAAATATCTTACCACTATCTGGAAAACTGTTTTCCTCTTTTCAAAATCATTAAGTAAAATTCTAAGAGTAATTATATAAGACACTCATATCCTTCTTTCTTCTTTAACTATCCATTTACAGAGTTCATTCACTAATAGCAGTTTTAAAATAAATTAAAAATGAATGTGCATTAAAAAATTGCACTAGGGTTGGAAATAAAGAATTATTTACTTTAACTTAGTACTTCATTTTCTGTTTAAACTTTAATATAACAAATCTTTCTATTATTTTAAGTGAATAATGAAAAACAATAATTTTCACTTCTTACATATAAGACAGATTATTTAATAGCTATTTCATTTTTGCTTTTCTTTTTCTACTTCAAAGAAGAGTGAGACAGAGAATGAAAAAAAATCTTTACAATGGAATATTTGATGCTCTTATGTGTAATAGAAGTATTGATTGTTTTAAATAGCATACATCTATCATAGAATTAATAAATCTAATTTGTTGATAAAAATATTAATAGTAGCATATAATTTTATGATAATATGGAGGCTGATAATGATAATATTATGGGATGGACCCAAAATAAGCTTATATCTGTTCAGATGCAACAACTAAGAGTCTAAAGCAGATTGAGATGCTAAATTTCAAAATTTAACTACTAAGTTTGATGAGTATAAAGCAGATATTAAAAAATTAAAATCCAATTTAGCAGAGTCTAAAGTAACATGTGTCAATAATTTCAAAAATCTAACAACAAATTGAGACATCTGAAAGTTGAATGTTTAAGATCTTAGAAAATGTAACAGTTGAGTTCCAAGATCAGGTTGATGGAATACTAAATGACATAATGAAAGGTAAAGATGAAGTAAATAAATGCCAACAGAATAACTGTACTTTAGTAGACAACTTGCTAAAACAAATAACGAGATCCCAGACTGAAATAAAAACTTGTAGTTAAAAGGAGCGAACAAATTAATGAGATTCAAAAATTTAAAAACAAAACTGAAGAAGTATCTGATAAAAAGTTATTCAAATTTAAAGGGATTTATACTAAAGATCAAAATGAAATTAAGAAGTTAAAGGAGTGCAAAGAGATGCAGTTAGCATACAATATTAACTAATAAGAATAAGGATGTTAAAGAAGAAATAGGTACTTATATAAAGTAATCAGAAATTAACTATCAACATTATTGTAAAGAAGTTAAGAAAGGGTTGGAAGAAAATAGAAAGTGCAAACAGTGTATTGATGTTGAAATGGCCACACTTGATAAACTGCATAAAATAGATAAACATAATGTAGATAATAGGTTTATGTAGAATAGCAGATGCAAGATATGAGGCAAAAATTAGATAATAACAAAAATGTAAAAGAAGGAATATCTTTAAAGATGGCATCATTTTCAAATAAAGTTAGCTTAAACACATTTGAATTGCAAGTTTTTTTAAAGGAAAGATTCAATGATGAAAATGAAATTAAGAATTAGGAAATATATACTGGAGGTAGTGCATAAAATAATAATATTGGACAGCAGTCAGCAACCTTTTAGATATTGCAGACCATTAACATAATTTCTAAAGGTACAAATTAATGCAAGCATTGAATATGATATACATATAAAAATAAATGAATGTATAAATATGTATTTGTTATGTTTTATATGTGTAATTTTTTTATTCATATCTACAAAAATTATTTATGATTAATAATACATAATATTCTATTCTTTAATAATTTTTAACGATGTGTTTCTCTTCAAAGGTGCACTTCAGGCAAATTTGATTCCTAATAAATTGTACAGAATTCGGTATTCTTATTTTATTTTTTTAATGCTGCTGACTGAGTAGGGGTTAATGAAATGCCTTTGAAATAGATGTTTTTCAAGTCACAATAGTATTTTGTAATAAATCAATTAGCAATAGTCAAGCATTGGTGGTTGAGAGGTCAGCGACAGCTGCTTTACAAGCAGTTGTCCCAGGTTAGTGGGTTCACTTCCCGGCTGATGCTATGACACATGAAAGAAAAAAATCAATTAGCAATATAATGCTTTTGTTCTATTTTACATATAATAATACAGCTTAAAATTTTTTATTTAAAAATTTTATTAAATGAGCTTAGCGAATTTAACTAATATCTGAATTTCTTTGCGACCATTAAACTTACTTTGCAGATCACTGTTTGCTGACTGCTGATATAGGAGAACAAAATCATGAAAATAGGTTTTATATCTCTTATTCAGGTGAGACCTGTGGAAAATATGAGCAAGTATGTACTCCTCAGATTAATCTTGTTATCTCCAAATTTATGCACATAAAAGCCTTTATAGGGGAGTATTGTGAAAACTCCAATGAATATTTTCAAAGTTTGGAAGAACTGTTTTCTCTACATAAAATGAATAAGAAAGCTAAGCTTGCTATAGCTAATAACATACTGCATGAATCCACCAGAGATTGGTGGCAGTCTTTATTTGTAAAACCCAAATACTTATGTGAATTTCAAATATCATCTTCTCACTAACTTTTGCATGAGGAATGACAAATGAATATTAAGTATCAGGTAATACAAGAGAAATATAATGTGAGTATATATATATATATATATATATATATATATATATATATATATATATATATATATGCATTTTCTTTAAAACAAGCTGCAAAGCTAAAAACATTGACAGCTTATTCTTTATCTGAACACAAATTTTAAAGAGAAATTTTTCAAAACACTCCAAATTTTGATTACTGCTGATAGACATATTGTTGAGGAAGTATCAGAAATATTTGAAAGCCTAGAGTGAGTGAAAGTGTTAATGATGGGAATTAGAGACTGAGAAAAGAAAAAGAAAGTACTCAATATGCTGTGTCAAACATTAATATGTTAAATAGTAGAGAAATAGATAAAAATAGTAATTTTGAGATTCCATAGTAAAAGAAAACCACTTGTAAGAGATAATTCACCCAAAGATAATGTTAATAGAAAAGAAATGAAAAAAATACCAAAGCTCTACATTATTCTGTAGAAGATTTACAGGCCAATCCTAGGAAAATATGGGGATTAAATTAGATAATGTATTTAGCTTATGGCCATATTATTCATGATTTAAAAGTCAACATTTTAACTATACAATTAATGTTAATTAAATAATGCTGTGTAATAAATTTATCAAAACATTTAAGATACAGATCCATTACATTTACAATACCAATTCAAACTAGCTATAACTTATGTTCTGTTATTATTATTGTTTGAAGCATCCCATAAGTGATTATAAATACAACAAGGTTTACAAATGTTTTTAGTAGAAATCAAAGGATTATAAGTAAAGATGAAAAAAAAATTTTTTTTTAGATGAAGAAAAAGGCAAATATGATAATAACCCAATTGTTTCAATAGTGCTAAAAAAAACCAACTTAAAGAATTATTTTTTTTATGGGAACAGAAATTTTCAATTTTTATTACAACTCTAACTATAGCATTGGTTATCAAAATGGTGATTATAGCTAAAGACAAGATAAAACATGTTAAATTATAAAAATCACAGTTAAATTTAAAATTAGATAGAAATATTCAATCCTACATTACATAGAGGTATAATTTGTGGTTGAATACCCATAAATATTTCATAACATATTGATAATTTTGGTAAGTTGTATCCAGTTTAAAATACATGTAAACAAACTTTTACCTTTACAAAACATTTAAATGTGTGTGTGCATAATTGTTATATAAAGATGTTTTCTAGAAAATAAAAATATATTTAATATAAGGCCATAGAGATTACAAATAATCATATTTGAAGTAATTTTTTATGTAAATTGTATTATAAATATAGCTGATTTTACCACACATAAAATGACCAGAAGGATGATATTATCTGAAAGGAAGCCATTTCTAGGTATACCTAACAAAAATTTTCATGTTCAAAGTAGAATTGAGTGGAAAAGGAATTCAAATGTATGTTACTTTTCCATCATGTGCTCAGCACTATATAAATAAGTATTGATGAAGTGCAGGGTTCTTTCCTATTGTTCTTTTACTTGAAATAATAAAACCTAATTTTGTCATTTTAAAATTTTATTACACAGCTTGAATCATAATGAATGCTACAAAGAAAAATCACCATATGTTTACCTTCCAGGGCAAATAGTGATCTCTTGATCATCATTCTTGATCAAAATAATTTACTACTATCAGCATAATTAAGTATTTAGTAGCAGGAGCTGATAAAATTCAAAATTTTTTGCCATCTGAAGATTTTTTTTAAAAAACCATGGAATTATTTAAATTTATTGATTAAGATTTCAATCTTTTAAAACTACAGGATAATTAGCCTGCTATGCATAGTGGATCAGACTTTATTGTGTTTGTCTGATTTTGCAAATCCTTAATTAAACTCATCTGTAAAATTTCTGATGTAATCTAATTGCTTTGCTTTGCCGATCAATGAAAAAACCCAAATTATGGGAATTGTTTTTTTAATACCTCATATTTTATTGCTGTATATTCCAGAGTATCACAATGTGTAAAAGTTAATAAAAATAAATAAATGACATTTTATTTATATAGCTGAAATGTACTTATAATAATAATGCTAAGTTTAATGAATAATAATTATTCCATGGCTACAGGTCAAGTAGAACATTTATTTGAAATCTTAATCTTGTATAAATGGTCCATATAGATATTATGCTTGTTTAGTGAAAGATAAATAAGTGCTGATTTAGAGTGTGCTCACCACCATTTTGAATTGTAAGGACCACCCAAAAACACCACAACACAGTCAAGTGATAAATGACATTGAATAATCCACATGGAGTCATTTGAATGTGTTAGTGGTGCTTTAGGGCAGTTCTTAGAATTCAAAATGACAGTGAGTGCAGTATAAATATCAAAAATTTATAACTTATAAAATATGAATGTTATTACAATAATGACAGTGCAAAGAGCCAAAGTATGCAGTGAGGGGGAACCATGTTTTGATGATATAAAGTATCATCCAAAAGTTGCAGAAGTCTAATCAAACTATGCTTATAATTTTGAAATATTAAAAGCTTATAACTGCTAAAATATGAATTATATTATAATATATGCCCATAAGCATATATTGAAATAACACAAAAGTGATCGCACCAAGCTTATAATTTTGAAAAACTAAAAGCTTATACTTTCTAAAATATGAATTATATTACAATATATGCCCATAAGCATATGTTAAAATAACATAAAATTGATCCATACCAACCTTAAAATTAAGGAAAACAAAAAGCTTATACTTTCTAAAATACTAATTATAACCATATGAAATAAAGCATATTAATTTTACAATTAATAGGAAATTTTCTTACCAGAAAGAAAGTCTGATGTTGCATGCTTCCTATGTTCCATGTAATTAGAAGAAAAAAATGGAGAGAAAGAAAAAATAGCATTCACATTTGATCTTTCTGACATGGATATTGGATTTACATTTGAGCATGTGAGGTTCTTATGGGCTCTTGAAATTGATACAAATCTATATATCTATTTACATAAATTTTCTAAGTATTAACATCGAAGTGACTTTTATCATCAACAAATGAACACAGAAACATATTTAAAATATATATTACAGTTTTTAATAGAAATTTGTTGATTATTTCAAATTTAAAATAGATATTGGATTTTAAATAAGATAAACACTAACCTTTTCACCATTGATAGATAGCATTATTGTCTTTGAAAAATTTAATGAATTAATCTCTTTCATTTAGATTCTTTTTATTCATCCATCAGCAAATAAGGACATGAAAGAAATTATACACACAATATTACTTACTTTTCAAAATTATAAGCTTTCTATGATCAATTTTACTTTATTTCAATCTGTGCTTATGGGCATATATTGTAATATAATTTGTATTTTACATTTTATAAGCTTTTAGTATTTTGAAATTATAAGCTTGGTATGATCAGACTTCTGCATCTTTTGGATGATATTTCATAACATCGAAAACATCATTTCCCCTTCTCGTATGCTGCAGCACTTTGTGCCAACATTTGTATTATAGAAGTTATAAGCTTTTATCATTTTGAATTCTAAGAACCATTCAAAACCACTGCTGACATATCCAAGAGTGTGGGTTATTCAATGACATCACTTGGATGTGTAGGCGGTGGTTTTGAGTAGTCCTTAAAATTCAAAATGGAGATAAGAACACTCTAAAACTTTAAACAAACACCTATAATTCAATATAAATAATACATGTATTATTATCTTTTTTTTCGAGAAAAGTTTAAAACTATTGAAGTAAATGTAGTTTATCAATGAAGAATCTACTAACGAATGCTCTCACGTTAGTTTAAAATGGTATTTAATGGTAAAAAAAATTATCATAACATATTGAAATATATAAAAAAAAACACAATGATTTATTGCTTAGAGGAATTCATAAGAAGTTCAAAACACTGGAAATGACCGAGATGGATACCACAATTCTACCATGTATGTCATTGGGAGATTGGTGGCTCTAAATAAAGCTTTAAATATTCTTAAATGACAATTACTTTTTTAGCCTTTTATTTTCATCTTGTCTATCATAAAATTGCAAATTGTCTGAAACTTTTCAAGACTGAATAAAATAATGCTTATTTTTATTATGAACTTTGTACAAATAATATAAATAAGTACTATCATTTCCATTTAACATTTCGCTTGCTTTTTATTTTTTAATTTTGAGATTTTATTAAAATTTTATTTTTAAAAAAAGTAGCTCATTGTTGATGTTTTCGTTTATATTTAAGAATTTAAAAAAAAAAAACATTTTGAAGAATAAATATATTGACTTTTAAAATTAAATAGCAAGAAAAAAGCAATGTTTTTTTTTTAAAAGAGACAAATGGAAAGCTATTGATCCGCATACTTTCAAATACACATGTAAATAAACAGAGAGAAATCATTAAGTGCATAGATTATTAATTTTATAGCATAATTTAATAATTTATTAAACTCTGATGAGTATGATGTTTGAATAAAAAAGTTGAATATTTGACATCTTATGATAATGTACTTAACTGACAGAAGTTTTTTTATTGATTCAAAGTAATTTTACTTTGTAGAGTAAAAAAAGAACATTTTAAAATTTTGGGTTTTTTTTTACATTTTACTTAAAAACATAAAACCAATAAAAAGAATAAAACAATAAGCCACATTTTTATTCCTCTTTATCTTTGATTTTATCTTTTTTTTTTTCTGTCTGCTTTTTTTATCTCGGTATATGCGTGCGTCAGAAATAATTATAAAATTGTTCATGAATCGTGTGAATGAAAGTTCTGGCTTGCATTTCTGAGTTCAAGATATCCCTATAAAACTATATATTTTAGCTTTCTAAAAAATAAACTAAGTTGCATATATCGATCTTATCGAGGTTTTTTTTTTTTTTTAAAAAAATTAGCTTACTGATATTTCTTTTTTCAATCAAAATGGATTAATACACATTTGACTTATGGAATTAGTATTTGGTTGATGGTACCCTTCATTATATTAAAATATTTTTTTGGATATTACAAATACTATATACGGATAGGCAGATTGCTTGTTTGATATACAGATTGATTAACAGACAGATTGGATGATAGATAGATAGATAGATAGATAGATAGATAGATAGATAGATAGATAGATAGATAGATAGATAGATAGATAGATAGATAGATAGATAGATAGATAGATAGATAGATAGATAGATAGATAGATAGATAGATAGATAGATAGATAGATAGATAGATAGATAGATAGATAGATAGATAGATAAACAGGCAGATTAATAGGCATAGTCAGATGGATAAATAGATACATATATAGACAGATAGATGGATGAATAGATAGATAGATAGACAGATCAATCAATATATAGATAAACAGATAGGCAGACAGACAAATGCTAATTGGGAGCAAAATAGGATTAATGATTTAGGATACTTGTTTAATATATAAAAAGGCTAATATTCAAAGACCATCATGTTGCTTATAATAGTGCATTACCGATTTCTTAATCTTCACTTATTAAATTAGTTTATTTCTTTACAGTAGTAATGATAATTAATTCTAGAAGACACCTTGGAATGAATGATTTTATTTTTTATTTTTATAAACATTTATAACTCTCTTAACCAATTACATATTACATTTACTAATCTCTGCTTTCATTTCAATCAGACTCATTTTGAACAGCTAAAAAATCGAGTGGATCAATATTTTTTCCAGTATTTGATAAAAATCCAATCAAGATAGCTTTAAATTATATAAATAGAAGTTTTCTATCAAATAATCATAAACTTTCATCTTTATCCATGAAAATATTTGTAATTAATTTAAGTGTATTGTAATAGGATATAGTAATATAATAAAGGTGTAGAAAAATACAAGTGTTTTTCTCATTCAAATTATTTATATTAGTTAAAAATAGTGCATAAAATTAGGTAACTACATAAATCATATTTTAACTAATTAAAACATAATATTGTATAATATAAAATAAACTTTGTACTGTATTTTAGATGTCAAGATTTTATTCTCCAACGATTTAGCATTCATAAAGTTCCTATTCTATGACATCATCAATTTTACAAAATGGCTGATAATTTTTTAAAATGAACTTTTTTTTCAAAAAAAAAAAAGCTTTCAATTTTTTTTTAAAGATTATTATAAAAAATAATTGATTATAAATCAATATGAATATAAATTGATGATCATCACTATGGGAAATCCTTGAAAAAAGATTTTGTTGTATGAAGGAGAAAAGGGATAATTGCATATGTAATCTTTTTATATTTTACTTTTATTAATATTAATTATTCATTCATCCATTTTTACATTTCTCGTATGCTGAATATCAAAATTTCATTTTCTCTTCAGATTTTATACTGCTTTAATATCAAATATTAGGGATTTATTTTACTTTAGTTTTATTTTATATTTGATATCATGCATCAACCTTATATTTATAAAAAAAATTCTATGATTATACAAACAATCATTACATTACCTGTTGCGCAACAATATTACATCACTTTCTTTTATATCTGTTAATAATAATACAATTTACAATTTAATATTACATAAATCTAGTTTCACAAACATCCTCTATCTTAAAGGAATTAAAGGCTTTATGCACTATTTAATATAACTTAGAAAACTATAGTTCATAAAATGGCTTCTGTGATCCCATCAGCTTCACAATCTGGTAGCAAAAATCAAAATTGTTTAAACAGATATAGAAAAAGTGATCAAAATTTATCCATCAAAAGTAAAACAAAATATTTTTATTTTTACAATTTGCATGTATATCTTTAAAATAGTGATATGCTTTAGAATATCTTTATCTTTAATCTGAATATTGAACAAATCTTGAAACATTCTTGTCAAAGCTAAGAAGTATTAATGCATGGAATTGCCACTCATTTTTTTTTGGATTTCATTATAAAATTCACTGCACAAGTTAATTATAATATCTATAAGTTAGATTTTTTAAAGAAATTTAAATTTATATGTATGTTATATAAAAATATTGGAAATGGTAGCATGAATTTTTATGACATGATAAAACATGTGCAACTTATGGGTTTTTATATATCATATATAATGCATTTTATACTTAGAATCTCATGTTGCATGTGAGTTATGTAATGTTTTTGTAAGTCTTGTCATTCAAATTCATTTGAAGATAGTCTTTCAATATGTGTATTATGTGTAAATATTAAATGATTTGCTGGTTGACTATATATATATATATATATATATATATATATATATATATATATATATATATATGTATATATATATATATATATATATATATATATATATATTGTAACAATAGCCCCACAGATTTATTCAGCATTTGTAACAGAATGAAAATGAGCCATGAAAGAATTTTTCTAGTTTAATAACATCCCAAGAATTGCAACGACATTTGTAATAGAATAAAACTATAACCTAATTGTTAATTATATTTAGTAACAAACTGGAAATAAAAACAACAATAATGGAACAATACTGTCTTACAAATAAAAATATCTCTATACTGGACATATTATTTGTAACAGAATAAAGTGATTACAAAGAATGGTGCTGATTTAGTATGCACTCACAGCCATGTCCAATTATAAGAACTGCTCAAAACCCATGCTGACACATCCAACCATTAAATGACATTGATCAAAATGGCCATTTTCATAAAAAAAAATCAAAAACCCATGGTGTCAATTTAGTATGTGCTCATGGCCACCATTTTGAATTACAAAAACTGCCCAATTCAAAATGGTGGTTATGAGTGCATACTAAATCAACACCCTTTATTTAATACAATTGTTTTAAAGTTGCAAGTTAAATTGAAGTTTTCATTTCTTATTCATATCAATTTTATTTTGTTACAAATAGCTTCTGAATTGGTAGAATATATTAAGATCATTATTTTTATTCATTCATTAATTATTTTATTCAGTTATCAGTTGGATGTGTCAGCATGGGTTTTGGGCAGTTCTTATAAATGGAAATGGCTGTGAGTGCATACTAAATCAGCACCACTGATCACTAACAGTACTTGAATAAAATAAAAATAATGCTAATAAAAATAAAGATAATACTAATGACTTAATAATATCTTAAAATAGTAACAGGCCCTTATTAAATAAATCAATTGTAATGAAATAACTTGTGCTTATGGTATTCTAATTCTGTTGAGAGAAAATACATTCATGTCTGGCATCAAAGTTGATACCAAACTTCTTCTACTAAATGTAACAGACATCTTCCTCAAAATTATTACACCTCAAAACAACAAATTCTTGATGAAATTATGCACTTACATTCACACACCTCATTAGTAAATAATTTTATTCAGCTAATATTTATAAGCATCTAAATTATATTATCTTCCTCATTCTACATAAGTATTATAATCAACTTTATTCACATACCAAATCTATTCATTATCTAATTTTCTGCCTTAGAAAAACTAAAAACCTTTATATCCATCAGTAAATGACTCGTGTCTTATCACATTGGAAGATAGTGATCAAAAAATCTTTGCAAAAATTATTTTTAAACAACTAAGTAACCTTCCCTTCCCTAAACTTTCCTCATCACATTATTCTGTTATGACACACTGAGCATCTCACACTATTCTATTAGCTCATGAGTCAATATTATATGAAAAACAAAATAAATTAACAAATTATATCACATTCCAGATTGGCTTTAAGATTGCTTTTGATCTGGTAAACTAGAAATATTTATTTAACACAAAAGCAAATTTCTGATTATCCATACACATCTAATTACCACTATAAAAATTATTTTGCCAACAGATTCATCAAACTAAAAAATTACATGTGCCTCTCTTTATTTTTTAGACCAATCCAAGATATTCCACAAGACTCACCCCTTGCTTCACTATTATTTGCAATATATATATATATATATATATATATATATATATATATATATATATATATATATATCATATGATCAAAGAGATTGAGCAATGTACAGGTCTCTTTCTTCCTCATCTTGGTACTACTGTTAAAGTGATACTGATGATGTCCTGATAATCTTCAAAGACTTACAAAATATTTTTCTCATTCTTCATTTTCTGAACAAATTTGAAACCATAACAGGATTTACAATACAAGTTTGTAAGTCATCCATACAAATAGCTATAGGTCATAATCTACCTTCATTCTTCACAGGTATATACTCATATTTTTTCAGAATTCCAATTAAATTATCCAAAACTCAATTAAGCCATCATCTAAATCATCTAGTCATAAATTAACTGTCATAAGTTTACTGCAAAAATAAAAGCCTTCTGCCCCAAATTGATTTACCCTGTAGTAAAAGTTTGTATTGATAATGCTACTCTGGGTGGTATACTTGCTTATTATAGTCCATGGATGCATCTCTTAAGAAGTGCTGTTAAAAATGTCATGACCACAATAAAATCATATATCTGGGATCCATCTATCAGTTATAAGTGCTTGTTTTTCTATTTGCAAAGGTAATCTTAATCCAATATGTCCTCAATCATTTGTATCCTATATCAGAGCTAAGATGTACATTTTAACCACAGTTAAATCAATCCTCAAAGCCATTCCTCCACCTATAATATTGTTTGCTTAACTTTCATATGTAAGTCATTTTTTATGCTGATCATGCTACTGAGCAAGCACATTTGTTGGACAATTATAACATTAAATCTCTAATTGGTTTTGATTTAAAGATCTGGAAAAAAAATTCTAACAGATATCTATTGTCAATCTTCCCAACTGCCAAAAGTTTAATCAGATTCCAAAATATGTGTGTTTCTCATTCATGGATAAAATTTTTGCATAACTTATTAACACAATTCCTACAAAAACCATTCTCATTAACCATTTTAAATTAAACCTGATTCCCACATGTATCTTATGTAATTGTTATGCAGAAGATATGCTACACATTTTTGAAACATGTTCATACTTTACATGTTTAAGACACTTCATATTCCACAAGCAAGTGCTTAAGAAAAATATCAAAAATTTTAATCCATAAAATGCCATAGTAATTATTCATACTATTAGAACCATATGACTTGCTTACTGTTCTGTAATTTTTGACAACAAAAAATATAATGCGCTAAAACCCAAAATAAAGAGTGGTATAATATATATTTATATGCCCTAAAATATATAACCAGAAATACTATGAAAAAAATTTTGCAAAACAATATGACTATTATATAAAACAGAGAAATATTAAAATAATATAAAACACTATTTATTGCCAAACACTTTCAACTTATCTGAGTCCTTATCAAGGCTATATAAAAATCATTATACTCTACTAATTGATAAATTCGAACATTTCATTATATCCATCAGGAACAACCAATTGGAAAACTGGTTAACTTTGCATTAATAGCACCAGAAGAGTTTTTTATAGCATATGATTCATTGATGTTATATTTTTTTATCATATGCTTTATACATTAATACACTAAACTCTCATGAATGGGATTAATTTTTATTCCTAATATAAATAAATATATAATAAAAATTTTAAGCCAAGATTTTAGATTGGTGTGGAGGGACTCTGCCTAACCTTTATGAGTTAATAAACAATTCTAAGGTCATAATGAGCAAAGAGAATAAAAGTACTATTGTGCATTTTACTGTATGACCATAATCAGATTGTAATGCAATATATATATATTGTACCAATTGGAATGAAAGTGGAGATCGAATCTAACCGTAAAAACAATATCTGCACTACAAGGGCGCCATCTAGGCCTTTGAGCCTAGAAAAATTTATAAAGTAGGCAGATACGCGCTGTTAAGATTCCACTTTCTTTAAATATTCCGACTGTTAGCCCAAGTCACTAGCTCAGCGGAGACGCAGAGATAAAAATCTATAAATTTTATATCTTAAATATAAAAGAATAAAAGCCACTGCCAGAAATTAACACATAAAAATATTTATTTACGCACATATAAAATAATATTTAAATTTTGAGGAATAAATTTAACGTTTATAATTTTATATTGAGCTTTAATTCTAAATTTAAGTAGATTGCAAATAATGAGTTTACTATTTATTTAGAGGGTCGAGTATGAATGGACTACATAGGTCTGCATTTGAAAAGAAAATATTCTTCCCTGATTTAACCTTAGGCAACAAATTTCGCAATCAACTGGCGCCAATCCATCTGATACATTCATGTATTCAATGTAGCATGATACGACAACACAAAATACTATATTGTCAGGAATGTACATCTGAACAATAAGTAGAAATAGAGAAGAGATTGACTCTCCACCAACAGGAATGTCACATCTGTTGGCAAGTAGATCAATAAACAAAAAACTCCATAGGAATGAACTGCGGTCTTCTGCCGACTTACAAATCCATCCATAGGCAAACAGAGGGTGTGTGGCATATATCTATAATCCAGCCCGTAGCGGACCTCATACTACATCTACAAATTACACAAATATATCCAATCCATTGAACCAATTCAACTATGAAATGAATAACCTAAGATTACCCTCCCTTAATATAACTTTACAAACTATATAGCCATTCATGCCCGACTTAATTTTAACATTTAAATACGTTCGCACAGATTTGTTTAAAAATGTTGGGTATAGATCGATTACATAGATTCCACGGTCAAAAACATTTCAAAATAAACATAAACGATCAAAATACAAAATTATTGATACCGACAATCGCAGAGGGAAACTTATAAGTAACCCAATAGTATTCACCATAAGATACTTGCGTTGTCACCAATAACTTAAAAGACATCCGAATAAATACATTTTAGATACTCACCGTAAGGTATCATTATTTATCGAATGTCTATATATTTTGATCAAATATGAAAACCAAAATATAATTAACCGCAAACGAATCCATGCAAGCGTCTATAAACAACTTAAATTTCATACATTTAACTAATCTTTACAATAAGAAACAAAAAAATTGAAATGATGTTTATCAATCGGAAAACATCTAAAATTAAACATTATTAATTTGATTTAAAAACTTACAAAAGTCAGATAAGAGTCCATTTTAACATTTTAGTTGGCTTGTTTATCAATTTGTAAAACTTGACGAAAGTTCTTGATTGATTTTAACAATTGTTCATTTCATATATCTTATGGTAGGAGTCCAGGCCTCTGCTTTCAACTCCCGCGACACCTCCGTTGGAAGGTAATGTTCTGGAGATGGCAATAGCTGGTTCAAGGTATCACAGTCTTTTCATTTTTTTTTTTCATAGAGAGTGTGGTATGTGCGTCATAGCACATCTCTCAAACACACAATGCTGGAACTGGCAGAAAAAAACTGTATTTCCCTTTTTATATTATCCACAAGGATTCAATGAACAAAATGTCACTAATCTATCACTTTCGTTAGGGTCCGAGCCAAGGCTTAGTGCTTCCATTGGTCAAGCTAAAATCTCTTTCTTCTCTTATCTAACCTTTCATCTGGCTTTTTAATTAAACAGCTTTTAGATAATTAATAAACAATCATTTCCATTTACAGATTACAGGAATTAATTAATACCTGTTTTTATTTTAACTTACGTTATTTTTTTATTAAAATATTTTTATATTTCAATCTTGTATTTTTTTATTAAAAAAAAATACGTTCAAATACTTTTTTTTTTTTTTTGTTTATGAAAAAAATATTTTTAAAGTTTAGCATCTGTGCGAATATATATATGTTTAACAAACATTTTAATTTTAGCGTTTCGTTTTTTTCCTTTTATTTGCGAACTTTTAAGTTTTTATTTTAAATTAATGTAACGACATATTTATATATCGTTACAATATATATATATATTGTGCCAGACATGTATAATGGCCATGCACAAAATGGCTATTGCTGAAGAGTCAGCACAGCTAATTTTTATCATATTAAAATTATAATTTTAACAGATCATATAAATTATAATCTAGAGATGTATTGAAGTATTTATATATGGTACATAAACAAATGGGTTTGGTCTATACTATATTCCTATTTACACCCACAGTATAAGTGTATGTATTACATGTATAAATAATATTTATTCGCACATCAAAACTATATCAAAAGAAAAACTAAGCTTGTAATAACATTTGTTTATGTGTGGAATACTTTTTTATATTTAAGTTGTATATAATGTTCCAATACACGTATATATAAATGTAGTTTTTTGTTATTTCTAAAAAAATTGTTTAAATAGAATTTAAATTTTGTATTTATTAGAATGAGATTTTCGTTAATTAATATTAATTTATAGAAGGAAAACTTTTTGTAAATTATAATCTGCTTTTGATTAAAAAAATGTTTTGTATTAAAAGAAATTTGTTCTTGGTGATTGTTTGTAAAGATAAAATCAAAAAGTTGATTTATCTAAAGAATGTAAGCATAATGGGTGATTCAATCATCCAAGATAGAAACCATATATTTTCCTATATTAGAAAATTATACTTTAAGACATAAAAAAAAAAAAAGATTGTAGAAAAGTATATGAAAGTATAATTAAATTATTGGCTAATGCAATAGCTCATAGGGGGATATTACAAATAGACTGATAATATCATATGGGCTACTTACTGGCAGCATTGAGGTCAGTTGTTCCTAGCTTGTCCAAGTGAAGAGATGCTTGATATTTTAAAAAAAAAAGAAGAAAAATATAATTTTTTTTTTTTTTGGTCCAAGGAATTGGATCGGATGGTATATGTTTGCTGAGAAAATAAAAGTTTTGTCTCCAGCCTATCCAAATAAGATGATGATATATGTTTACTAAAAATGATAGTCGTCTCCAGATTGTATTGGATGGTATATGCTTGCTGAAAATAAGAAAGCAGAAAGAAAGAAGAAATGAGATTTGAAATTAACCATTCGGATATGGCAATACTGTTAAATAGATTTTAGAAAAGCTATCTACAGTATGAATCATCTTCCCATTAAAAAAAAAAGAAAAAAGTCACATTCAAAAATTTGGAGTCGTATTTGACCAACTTGTCAAGCATAATCGCCAGTCATAAGCAATTATAAGTAAAGCTGAATTTATAAGAAAGTCTGACATGGAAAAAATATATATATCTACATGAAAAATATACTCACAGACCCCATAACTAATGAAGATGGCCTTAATATCGGTGCTAGTTGACCAGAAAATCATGGAGTAGTCTTATAGCAGCAGTACACCAACCATTCATCCCTGAAGCCCGAAAATGTTGTAGGAGAAGCAGCAGACCCTGATGGAATAATGACTCTCATATGTGTATTGGTGAAAGGAAACCCTATCTGCCCTATTGAGTAGCCGTATAGTCCACCTTGCAGTTGAAAAGTTCAGATGAGTGTATATAATTTTGTTTTATATAATATTAATTTGTTTTTATAATTAATCTATCTTTATTTACTCGTATTTTAGCAATATTTACCTTTTATTTAATTTTTGTAATATATAATGTTTGTTAACATTTACATACACATAAACCATTGGATTATCCTTCTTTTGAATGTATTAGCTGCATATACTTGATTGGTGAATTTATTACTTTAAAGTGGGGAAGGGGTATAGACCACACCCATTATGCAATCATTTTAAAATATATTTGTTTTTGTTTATATATGTGCACTTGTTTTCTATAAATGACTGTTCCATTTAATCAAGTAATTTCTCATTAATATTATATTTTTCATTATTTGAAATATTAACTGGATTAAATAATTTATATATATATATATAATTGGTCGAGGGAGATGTTAAAAAAAATGGGAATAATAAATAGTGAATTTCACATTTAAATCATTTACCATTTTGACTTACTTGGTTTTGCATTCAAATATCAGCCTTTCAAGCTAATTGTACAAGCACTTTTTGCGAGTGTTAATAATAAATGAATACTTTCCTTTCCAATACAAGATATAGTATTTATGCAGGAATAATAAGTGAATTCATTTTATTTCTGCATAAATACTATATCTTGTATTGGAAAGGAAAGTATTCATTTATTATTAACACTCACAAAAAGCGCTTGCACAATTAGCTTGAAAGGTTGATATTTGAATGTAATACAATTGTAGGCACAGCACTATATAAAAATAAATGCTTATTTACTTAGTTTTGATAAATTATTTATTCATTAACATATAAAATTATCAGTATTTAATCAAAGTGCTGACCCACTTATTAACCTGAGATATAAAGAAATCATATAATGAGCTAGACAGGAGTAACTTACCGGGGAGTTGGATTATTTCATTATTTATGTCCGAGCTTATTAATATATACAATAATGATCATTCATATTTGTACACTTTCTTGGAAAAGAAAAAGGAGAATAAACAATAAAGTTCTTGGGCAAGGGTGGCACTGGAGGCTGAATTAAATATGTCAGTGCTCTTAAAGGTGTACAAAATCTAAAAGAAATGATCAATGTTTAGTTAATCGGTCGATTATGGGATAATTTAACAGGGAAGGCTTTGATTGACCTAATTTTAGGTTGAATCTACTTCCTCTAATAATTCTTATGAGATATTTTTTTCATATTTAACCAGCAATACTTACAGAAAAATATTATCAATTTTCCATTTTGCAATATACATCACTTCATGCTCAGACATATGGGGGTCTAGATGTATAAGACCTGGGTGGGAATTTCGAACTGGTACAGAAAATGGTGCCCAACTAGGGCATGAACTAAATTTAAAAATAGTAGCAAAAATAGTATTAGAGGAAATCTATACTTTATTTTCATTGTTTCAAAACCAACTTGAGAGGACTAAGTTAAGAAAAGGGCATTTTTAAATGATATGTGGTTTTAATAATTAGTTAAAAGAATGTTTGAGATAGAATCTATTAGCGTGGACCAAAATAAATGGATGAACAGAAGTTTAGAGTAAAAATATTAGTGAAGACAGAAAGGAATAACTTTCTTATTACTAGGGCATATAGTTAGAAGTGGGCAAATTGGAAAAAAAAATTTTCATCATACGTGAGAGCAAGTTATTTATAAAAATTGGGAAATATTCTGAAAGGAAAGGGCGATTAGTAGGGGATAATGAATGCATGGTGTATTGGGTATTTATTATATGAAATTAAATAGAATATTTTTTTTGAATTTTTGAATTGAGTTAATAAATGTTAATGTAAACATAGTAGAAATAAGATATAATACTTTGAGTTTTAAGTTAAATAGAATAAACCGATAAATACTTACAAGAGCAGGAAAAATCAAAATGGAACAAACAATGAATAGTGAAATGCCAGTAAATCAGTCTGAAGAGCAGGGAGTCAATCATCAGAAAAATAAACTAGGGAAGGAAAGAGAATGCTTAACCTTTTGAACGATGATTATATAATTGGCCGAATGAGTTAAAAATCAAAACTTGTAATTGGCCAACTCACAACTTTAACAAAATCTATTGTTAAAATAGATTACTTTTAATAATATAAATACGTTAGTTTCGTTTGTAAAAAGTATATTACTGAATTTTAAGAATACGGAAGCAAACGAAAATCTTTTCAAAAATAAAATTTTATTTATAATTTAAAAAATATTCAATTGCGGTGAAATAAAAGTAACTGCTATTCAACCAATCAAAAAAGATTGCTGACGCAATCTTTTTTTTTTCACTTTACGTTACGATCAATATGTAGCAATAAATAAATAATTCTTGGTAATATCTTAACTATTTTTCTAAAATAATTTGATTTTTAGTATTATTTTATCAATAATAATTTGTAATTCAATTCAAATATTGTTTAAAATGTTGTAAACATTCGTTTATCATTTTCGTAATAAAAATCAAAACGAACGTAACTTTTTACTTTTTGGCAGCCATTATCCTTTTTGACAGAAGTGGGACAGCCAATAAGATTCAAGAAAAGTTGGTGAGGAGGCGGTGCTTTGGTTTTGTTTGACATATATGGTCATTTTTATTGATTTTTTACTTGTAAAATAACTCTGAAGAGGGCACCATCTTACAGAACTTTTGATTTTCTTTCTAATGACGTATCGTATATATACGTGGGATAAAAAGTAGCCGATTTAGAGTGATGTAAATCTTCTCGTTTTTAGACGAGTCATGCATTATAAGAGTTAAAAGAAATGATGGAAGAATTTGCAAACCTTGTAAAAAAGGAAGAGTTGGATTATTTAATTATTTATGTCCGAGCTTATTAATTTATTAATATATACGATAATAATTATTCATATTTGTACACTCTCTTGGGAAAGAAAAAGGAGAATAAACAATAAGGTTCTTAAGTGAGGGTGGCACTAGAGACTGAATTTAAATATGTCAGTGCTCTTAAAGGTGTACAAAATCTAAAAAAATGATCAATGTTTAGTTAATCAATTGTTTATAATTTAACAGGGAAGGCTTCAATTGACCTAATTTTAGGTTGAATCTACTTCCTCTAATAATTCTTATGAGATATTTTATTCATATTTAACCAACAATATTTACAGAGAATTATTATCAATTTTCCATTTTGCAATAAATGTCACTTCATGCTCAGGCATATGGGGATCTAGGTGTACAAGACCTGGGTGGGAATTTTAAACTGGTACAATATATATATATATATTGAAACAGACAGATCGAAGAACCGATCTTAGTTTCATGTGTTTTTTAAGTACGGTAATTCGAACTACTATTTGCCCGCAATGGGATTTTTTCCATTTCAAGTCATATAAAAATTAGCTATATATTTTATGTTTTGTAAATAAATATGTAAAGATTCCGTGTATAAATATCACAAATCATGAAATAATATTCGTGTGTGCGTGGTTTGTGAATTTATATCAGCTTAATTTAAAGTTTCATTGCGGGTGTATTTGCTTAAATTTTAGCCTTTTAGAATTATACAAAGTCGTTTAAAAATACTGATCAAAAGTCACATTCCTTTGATCAGTGTTTTTAATTAAAATCTGTATTGTACAAATGTATAGAGTAATTAAGTTGTATTCGAAATTAGATAAGGAATTTATATTTGTAATTACTTTGTCAATTTAAAATTGCGTATTAAAGTTAAAGATAGCTGAAAACGGAACAATGGAAATGGATAATTGATATTGTATGGTCAAGCTGGATTGCTGAAGGCTAGAGAAAAGTAGGCGGAGCCTAAAACAAAAACCAGGCAGAAAGGTCAACCGTGGCCATCTTAGAAAAAACTAACATTCTAACTTTTGACGTGGTTGAGAGTAGATAGTCTCAAGACAGCACAGCAGTTGCTAGAGAAATCGCTACAACTCTTGTTAAGAAGTCCACCAGTAAACCGTAATGTCGATGGGCTAAGTGCCAGGAGCTGATCTCTGTCCTGCCAATTTGAATCTTCGTGCCGCTGTCTGATCATGCTTTACGTGCTTCAAAATTTCCAGCTTCCAATCTCCAAATTGACTATGCCTTTCAAGTAAATTTCAAATGCGCGCCTACGTTCATCAGAAATACCATCGTGAGAAGCCAAGCCGGATGAAGAAAGAAGGGTAACTGTGTTACATGAACTTTTAACTTTCTCCCGAGCTTAATGTTATAAGTTAATCTGTCAATCAAATGAATCACATGTAAGTTTTTGTTTCGTTTATAATGCTACTGTTTAACCTGTCAGTAAATTTTCTTTTCTCTTATTCCTCCACTCTAGTCTTTAGAAAATAATTTATAAATATTGTACTTAATAGTAATAATGATTCAAATGAATACATTTATATTTTCCTTTATTACTTATGCTATAAACAAACGATGCCAATAGTAATATTTCCCAACTCTGTTTAAAGCTAGTTTATAATATTGATTATAGTTATTTTAAAAGTAAGTTCGTTGTTTTGAATTCAAGATTATTTCATATGTTGAGTTGGCAGATATTAAAACACTTTATTATAATGAATTCGTATTTTGTCATATTATTGTAATCTAAAGTTCAATCGTAAATATGTAAATGGTTTTAAGTTTATTATATTAATGTCATACATGAAATGAGAAATAATTCTCACTGTAAAATTTGATACTATCGCTACCGCCTGAACAACCTGGGGGTTTAGGGGTTTCAGAGTAAACTTAATTAATTATTGCTTTCGCGGTCCGTTTGATTCCGCCATGTTTTATTGTAATAGTATATCAGCCTGTTGCGTAGAAATAGACGAATAGAGTATCCAGGTTTTGTATAATTCCGTTTCAAATCCACTTCAAGCACTCGTCCTCGATGACTGTGGCAATGCCTTTCCTTCGCCGAAGTTAACGTCTCGCCATACTACCATATGAGAAAGAAAGCAATTCTTTCCCAGGTAATCTCTTGGATCACCGGGTTTCGAAATGATCCCGGCTGGTTGTAGTGTCCCGGATCTACTTGGGGGCATTAAGCCTTGTCAAAGTACAAGCCGCCCGGTATTCCGTTGATGCACCGCAAGTGATTACTGTAGGGCTCTTTAATCTAGGCAACCACTAGTACATCAATCTTAGATATCATATTTATACGAAACCACCCTCCAACTATTCGTATACGCAACGGCTCGAATTTATTCGAATAAAATAACTTAATAAAAATCGTAGATAAATATTTTCAATGCCCCAAATACTCTGATTCCCTTAGCCACCTGTCAATCATTTAACTACACAGATATTGGCATGAGTTTGTTTACCAGGTAAAATGATTACTAAAGACTAGTAGCCAGTTATAATAGAATATTTATGGAAGTCTTACCGTACTTTTGAATACTATATTTTTATGCTTTCTATTTATTATTAAACAATTTATTTAATCTAATTTTGTGTCTTCCACCTCATTACTCTCGAAGTCTATTTAGTCACCTACTGTCTGTATTGGCAACTTAAATATATACATTACATTAATGACCGTACCAATATCCAGAGTATAATAGATCTATATATAATTAACTGTAAGTAATTTAGTCTGTGTTCTGAGTTGAGCTAGTAAAGGGATAACCCCGTGCTGTTATAAAGTCATCATCGGTTGGTCATACCGGGGTTTGGGTTTGAATTTAGTTGGCGTTTTGGAATTTATTCTTAAACGTGGACTGGGTTTGAACTCGGGTACTGTGTATGAGTAAGCGTGGTGGATTTATACCGGTACAGTTATTAAATTTTTGGACGCCCTCCGTGGTGCTCCGATGAAGAAATCTCCCACACCCTGCAGAGTGAACGAGAGTAAACAGTTAAATTATAAAAATATTCGATTTTTTTTTGTTTGTCATAATATTGATATGTATTTGGCGTATTAAAATGCGCAAGTTAAAACTATAGTTGAGTAAAGCAAGTATATAAAAGTTTTTTTTTCCCTTACACCAAGTTTCAGTGAATAGACTACTTCCAAATATCGTTAAGAAACAGAGTGAGATTTTTTGAAAAGAGAGCGGAAGCGATTTTGTGCGTTTATTTAATTAAAATAAACGAGTGTTATTCCATAATTTTTTTTTGCGAGTTCATTCTTGTTGTTTAAAATTTTTCGAAAAAAAAAGTAAAGAAGTAGAATTAATTCCAGGTCTTAAAAATAAAAACGTGTACGCATATAGATATTGTGTACGCATATATATATATATTTTTTTGTTGTTTAAAAATGTTTTTTTTTGAAAAAAAAAAGTAAAGAAGTAGGATTACTTTTATGTTTTAAAAATAAAAACGTGTGCGCATATATATATATTGTAATATAAAAATCTTATCAGAGTCAGAGTTAATATTAATCGTTCCCTATATAAAACATTAAGTCTTGAATCAAATGATTACTAGGTCATGTAAAAAGTATATATTCGGGGATCAATGGATTAAATTATCTATTGGTCACATGTTGCTGGCTGGCGCCTTTCAAATAAATTTGTCAGCAAATATGTTTGTCCATACAGCAGTGGTGAGTTTTGTTGGGTTCAAAAGAGAGAATGGTGGCATATATATAGAGAGAGAATTACTGACAGTAGTACAAAAATTAATATTGTGTTATATACCAATTATTAATATGTTTATATTATAGGACTGAGGAGAACAGTGCGAACTGGGTGAAATAAAGTTTTTTTTCCCTTTATTCTTTTAGTAATGATTTAAACATGTCATATTGTATATACCTAAATAAAAAAAAATATTAACAGTGAAAAGTTTAGATAACAGAAACCAGTCGGAACGTAGGCGAAAAAAAAAAAGAGAAAGGAAGGAAGTCACACAAACAGTATCAGCAGCGGGGGAGGATTTGGCAATAGGATCAGGGATCAGTATCTTTATGTTATATATACAAATAAAAATTGTTTTACAAAACTAATTCGTATGCTGAGGACACTTATAATTGAAAACAAAGAGAAAATGGCAGAAATAGAAGGAAACAATAATTTATCCGCGACTGGCGCAGAGACGGCTGACACATCCAGTGATCGCGAAGTTGTGTTCAAGAAATCTCCCGAAAAAAAAAAAGCTTTGGACGATTAGATAGGAACACCAAACAGAGGGAGCACGATCGTGATGCGAAGTTTGACGCGATCCTCAGAGAAATGAGAGAGGATCGAAAGGCACTGATGATGATGATGGAAAGGCTGGTAAGGCTCGATGAAGCACGAGGCATCCGAGCCAACTCAAATCTAGAAAATGTAAAGCTTCAGCAAGAAATAAATCCCTCTGAAGACCCAAAAATAGAAAATGAAGATGATCAGGCCACACCGAAAGAAGTTGTGGACAGCAAGGAAAACAACAGTGGTGAGGATGAGTCCAGCTACAAAGCAGTGGAAGAAGCGGATATAGAGACAGAAAAAGAAAAGGATGTTGAGACCACTAGTCCAATGAAACTAAAAGTGGAAAGGGGACAGATGATGAGTCCTCAACTTAGTATGAAGAACTTACAGACGCCAATGCCTGGATCCTTGATACAGATTCAAATTTTCAAGGATGACCCAGGAGAGAATCCCATCGCTCATCGAGATAATATTAAAGAATTGTTTTTTTGTGCATTCGGTCGAAAAAAGGCCATAGAATTAATGACCGCAAGAGACTATGGGGACTTGTATCCAACAAAAGGGGAATGGGAGCAGTGTAGTTACAATACCAGGCCATTAAAACCTTATATACCTCCCGACCCAGGGAGAAAGTAGAAATAACAATAAATGATAACCCGGTAAACGACCACTGTGAAATGTCTATGATGATGAGTAAAAGAACAACGGATTAATACACCCAAATTTGATAAATGTTATGTTCGAACCCTCACCCAGACTGTTCTCCAAAGTCGATCAATTTTTTAAGAAAATGTTAACCAGAGAATTATGTATAAACATTTTTTTTTTGTTATTTTTTTTTAAAGTGAGAAGAAATGAAACAGACAGATCGAAGAACCGATCTTAGTTTCATGTGTTTTTTAAGTACGGTAATTCGAACTACTATTTGCCCGCAATGGGATTTTTTCCATTTCAAGTCATATAAAAATTAGCTATATATTTTATGTTTTGTAAATAAATATGTAAAGATTCCGTGTATAAATATCACAAATCATGAAATAATATTCGTGTGTGCGTGGTTTGTGAATTTATATCAGCTTAATTTAAAGTTTCATTGCGGGTGTATTTGCTTAAATTTTAGCCTTTTAGAATTATACAAAGTCGTTTAAAAATACTGATCAAAAGTCACATTCCTTTGATCAGTGTTTTTAATTAAAATCTGTATTGTACAAATGTATAGAGTAATTAAGTTGTATTCGAAATTAGATAAGGAATTTATATTTGTAATTACTTTGTCAATTTAAAATTGCGTATTAAAGTTAAAGATAGCTGAAAACGGAACAATGGAAATGGATAATTGATATTGTATGGTCAAGCTGGATTGCTGAAGGCTAGAGAAAAGTAGGCGGAGCCTAAAACAAAAACCAGGCAGAAAGGTCAACCGTGGCCATCTTAGAAAAAACTAACATTCTAACTTTTGACGTGGTTGAGAGTAGATAGTCTCAAGACAGCACAGCAGTTGCTAGAGAAATCGCTACAACTCTTGTTAAGAAGTCCACCAGTAAACCGTAATGTCGATGGGCTAAGTGCCAGGAGCTGATCTCTGTCCTGCCAATTTGAATCTTCGTGCCGCTGTCTGATCATGCTTTACGTGCTTCAAAATTTCCAGCTTCCAATCTCCAAATTGACTATGCCTTTCAAGTAAATTTCAAATGCGCGCCTACGTTCGTCAGAAATACCATCGTGAGAAGCCAAGCCGGATGAAGAAAGAAGGGTAACTGTGTTACATGAACTTTTAACTTTCTCCCGAGCTTAATGTTATAAGTTAATCTGTCAATCAAATGAATCACATGTAAGTTTTTGTTTCGTTTATAATGCTACTGTTTAACCTGTCAGTAAATTTTCTTTTCTCTTATTCCTCCGCTCTAGTCTTTAGAAAATAATTTATAAATATTGTACTTAATAGTAATAATGATTCAAATGAATACATTTATATTTTCCTTTATTACTTATGCTATAAACAAACGATGCCAATAGTAATATTTCCCAACTCTGTTTAAAGCTAGTTTATAATATTGATTATAGTTATTTTAAAAGTAAGTTCGTTGTTTTGAATTCAAGATTATTTCATATGTTGAGTTGGCAGATATTAAAACACTTTATTATAATGAATTCGTATTTTGTCATATTATTGTAATCTAAAGTTCAATCGTAAATATGTAAATGGTTTTAAGTTTATTATATTAATGTCATACATGAAATGAGAAATAATTCTCACTGTAAAATTTGATACTATCGCTACCGCCTGAACAACCTGGGGGTTTAGGGGTTTCAGAGTAAACTTAATTAATTATTGCTTTCGCGGTCCGTTTGATTCCGCCATGTTTTATTGTAATAGTATATCAGCCTGTTGCGTAGAAATAGACGAATAGAGTATCCAGGTTTTGTATAATTCCGTTTCAAATCCACTTCAAGCACTCGTCCTCGATGACTGTGGCAATGCCTTTCCTTCGCCGAAGTTAACGTCTCGCCATACTACCATATGAGAAAGAAAGCAATTCTTTCCCAGGTAATCTCTTGGATCACCGGGTTTCGAAATGATCCCGGCTGGTTGTAGTGTCCCGGATCTACTTGGGGGCATTAAGCCTTGTCAAAGTACAAGCCGCCCGGTATTCCGTTGATGCACCGCAAGTGATTACTGTAGGGCTCTTTAATCTAGGCAACCACTAGTACATCAATCTTAGATATCATATTTATACGAAACCACCCTCCAACTATTCGTATACGCAACGGCTCGAATTTATTCGAATAAAATAACTTAATAAAAATCGTAGATAAATATTTTCAATGCCCCAAATACTCTGATTCCCTTAGCCACCTGTCAATCATTTAACTACACAGATATTGGCATGAGTTTGTTTACCAGGTAAAATGATTACTAAAGACTAGTAGCCAGTTATAATAGAATATTTATGGAAGTCTTACCGTACTTTTGAATACTATATTTTTATGCTTTCTATTTATTATTAAACAATTTATTTAATCTAATTTTGTGTCTTCCACCTCATTACTCTCGAAGTCTATTTAGTCACCTACTGTCTGTATTGGCAACTTAAATATATACATTACATTAATGACCGTACCAATATCCAGAGTATAATAGATCTATATATAATTAACTGTAAGTAATTTAGTCTGTGTTCTGAGTTGAGCTAGTAAAGACCGTGCTGTTATAAAGTCATCATCGGTTGGTCATACCGGGGTTTGGGTTTGAATTTAGTTGGCGTTTTGGAATTTATTCTTAAACGTGGACTGGGTTTGAACTCGGGTACTGTGTATGAGTAAGCGTGGTGGATTTATACCGGTACAATATATATATATATATATTATATTCAATAACATAAATTTACATATAAGGAGACAATGGAGGATGATAGTTTACTCTGGTTTCTACATACATCAAAATATTACTGGGTATGTATGTTGCCCATGAGGTTTTAATAAAAAACATAAGATCAAGGAATCATACGCTATAAAAGAAATTTTCTCATGCTATAAAGACTCAAATGATTTGAAAGAACTTGGCAGTAGGGTTTTATATTATTTTAATGTTTCTCTCTTATACAATAGTTTAAAATAACATTTCATCTATTTTCATCTTAATAAAGCATTAATATTTTCAATTATTCATATTAAAACTAAGTAAGAGTAGTGATAATTTAACTTGGCATGGCATTCAGTACATCTCACATATACATGTGGGTAAGATGGGTATATACAATAGGTTTGCTTATATATAAATCAAAGAAGATGACAATAGATTTTACAAGGCTATAATGTAAATCTGTTCAAAGGTTATAGATGAAAAATATTATATATACTGTTGATTTTGCATTTTAAATCACATTCTATTTTTGCTTTTTATAAAAAGAGTACCTAATCAATTAATCATTTAGTGTCCACAAGTTTATTTTTAAAAGGTGAGTAACAGCAGTGGGCACAATTAAATTTGACAATTAAAATCTGATTTTTAATTGTAATCAACAATTTAAAAACTACGTAACATGATCTGAAATTAAGGTGATGTGAAACGATGAAATTTGATTTTTAAATGGAATTGAAAATTAAAAACAAAAATAAGAATTTAGTTTTTCATTGTTAGTTTTAATTAAATTTTGCCCAACAGTGGTAAGTTGGTGTCTTTTTATTATCATAAGTCTAAGTTCTTATTTTTATTTTAAACTTTTCGTTTACTCTAATGGAGAGAAAAAAACACCCAAGAAAATGAATTTCTTTGTAAACAAAAATTTCAATTTTAGATCACTTAGCGAAATGCGAAGGATCAACAGCGATTGGAAAACATCTTAGTTGTATTTCCACTTGACTTCATTTAAGGAGAAGCAACAGTATATCACATCACATCATGATGAATCTGATGTCTCAAATAGCAATAATTATTAAAATTCTGTACATATATGAAAAAAATGTAAATTATGCATAAAAATATATTGTTTTGAATAAAATTAAATACTGTAGTAAATATAAAAAGTAAAAAAAGTTTGTCTTGTGTCAATTTTTTTCAAATTTGAAATTTTTTATTAGTCATATTTTATTTTTTTGGTTTTTTTTATGTGAATTTTAAAGTAATTTTACATTGTTGCTTTGCTTTTATGCGATTTTTGGAAAATTACAGTATGTACCCCCATTTTTCAAGGTAAGTTAAGTCTATTTTTTTGCGATTTCTTTTGTGCACATTTTTTGAGGAACCTATCTACCACATAAAATGAGACCCAGGTGTATAACATGATTTACCTGAAGTAATTTTTCATTGTAAAAATTACAAAAGCAATGTGATTGGTGACTTTCATTTTTACTAGCTGATCCATATCTTGTACTTCCATGCAGAAATGTTTGGTTGTCCTTCCATGCAGGGTATCTATTAGAAATATGTTTGGTTTTTTTAGTGGGGAAAAAATAACAGTAAAAACAGTTTATGAGATATTAGGCAAAGAGAACTTTAGTAAATTGTAATGTAATTAAAAATATAATTAATTATTATATTATTGGGAGGGTGAGCTTTTAAAATATGTATTCTTTTTAAGTAAATAAAGTATACTCAAAAAATAAATATCAAACAAAAAATTCTCTGAAATAAAATGAATAAAAACTAAAAACTAAATGAGTCCACAAACATCAAAATAATTTTTTTTGTTATGAGCACTGATTATATATGTGTGTGAAGATGATGTATGAGAATGGATGGCTGTGAGTCCTTGAAAGTCATTCAAGAGATTATTACAAAATTGAAACAAATGAATACAATGTTACTGTAATTATGCAATAATTGAATGATCATATAAATAAAATCATAATATATCTTGCCTATTGCACTAAATATGTAAGTATATGGATTGAGCCTGGATGTGTATGTTTTTATATTCTATAGCATATTTATTGTTCTCTGCACATCTCTTAATTATATAAAAAAAATAAGTAATAAAACTAGTTGAATTCTCACTGATTCCTGCCCTACCTCCTGAGACACATAAACATTAATTATTGTCTGATCTCAAATTTGAGTCTGCTCATGATTGTCCTTGCAAATATAATGACTCCAATCCTTTTTTTAACATTGCAGCTTCCATATCTGAACTGTCACTAAAATGAGCTTCTAGAAAACAAAGGCTCACAAACACATGCATTGGGAATTTCATATCCATATTAAAGCTAAAACAAGCAGTAAGAGAAGCCAATTCAGCAGTAAAAAATGTGTGATTAATAAATCTAAAAAAAATAATTTATAAATTGTATTTCTGAAAAACAAAATCCTAAAAAATTCAAATTTGATCATAAAAAAAATACATACATCTTTTGAATTGTAACAAAATGGTAGAATTAATGGTCTGAGACCCACAAGTGTATGATTTACTGATTCTGCACAAAGTCAATTGAAATCTACATTTCTGAAAAGAGGTGCTAAAGGGGCATGCTGGCATTAAAGAATAGGCAAGGTATTCAACCAGATTTTATATAACCACATTTTAAATACACGTGTATACCTTTTAAAAGATATGTTTAAGAAGACACATGTTATTGCTCACATAAAATATATTAATAAATTTATTGATTATATGTACATTTAATATATTTATACATATTGTAACAAGATATAATAATAAACTGGAAATGAAGTGGTCACATCTGGAATGAAAGTGGGGTGATGGAACATTTCACCCCAAAATATTTGAAATAAAGTTTAATATTTAAGATATAATAAAGTAAGTTAGTATTAAAGTTCAGAGTAAGAGATAAATAATTTTATATATTCAAAGAGAGCATAAGATCAAAAGGTTTATGAGAGATTAGTCAGTTACTTTTCAGAGCTACTATCATTAATTATGAATCAACCAGCATTATCAATAAATATAAGTAATTATAAGTATTAAATAATACTCAAAAGAACCATTCATCATCATCATCAATCAAAATAAAACAAACAATCCATCTTATGGCTCTGCATTTGAACAATACAAAACATAAATCAATAGTCAATCTGATGACTAGGTTGGAGATGGATTTTCTGTAGACCAGGATAACTATTGACCCTTTGCCAGCTGGAGGCAATTATTTAAACCTTAATTTGGATGCACCATCTTAGTGCTCATCCATCAGAATACATAATCAATAACAATAATACTGGGATATTAAAACATGCTGAACATCATCAATGCTCTGGCTACTTAGTACCATTAATGTACTGGCCATCTACACACTTAATTTCTAATAGAGACCAAAGAAAATAAATTGTAGTGCATGGACTTTAAAGAATATCCTCTTCATGCTAATCCAGAAATCAATATCACTTGGATGCCCATATCTTAAATAAAATATCCCTATTCATATATTAACCATTGTACATGAATCTAGCTCAGAAGAACACAAGCTCTATAACTTGTGGTGATCAAGAGATGATGCAATACAATTTTAACAATTGAATTCAAGTTTATTAATAACAATAAAAAATAAATGAAATTAAATTCTCTAGAATATGGCTCTATAATTAGAAGCCTTCTGATTTTGATTAACATGCAATAATAAAACTTTCACATTTGTGATTTACAAAATTACTACAAAATTTATGTGATTACATTGATTTATAATATTTCTTAATGGTTTCACATATATATATATAACTTGCACAGACATGTGATATATTACTTTACAATGAATACATTTGAATTGTCAAAAATAAGACCTATTTGGCACTCATAAATAATGTGTGCTCATGTAATTTCTGAATGTATTTAGATTGTCATACAATAATACATAATAAACTTTTTAAGTTACTATATGGTGGTTTACATATAACACACATATATATGTGTACAGCCATGTGTTTTACTATTACATGAATATATTTAAATTTGTCAAAATAATAGAATCATTAATTTTTGTACCATATAATTAATTCCTGATTTAATATATTTATGTTGTGCATATAGGAATGTATATGCACATTAATGTTTATATTATATATTTAAATTTATCACAATAATATTATTAAAGATTATTTTCCCAATTAATTCATTTGGAAATCATATATAAATTTCACACTTATATGTGTGTATAAACAAAATAAAGATATAATTTAAAATTAGTTATCAGTTTTTTTTCTTTAAAAAAAAGTATTATCAACTTTTTTTTCTCATATGTCATAGCATCAGCTGGTATGCGAACCCACAACCATCTGCATCTAACTACTTGCTTGCAAGCAGATGCAATGACCTCTCGGCTAACAATGCTTGACTTTCTTTTAAAAATATAATAGTCAATCTTGACTGGAGTATTGTTGATTGAATAATTAGATAAGTGTTTTAAAAATAATACTCATGCAAGTTTCTTTTAATTCAAGCAAAAATTATTTGCATTTTAAGTTATATATTTTAAATGTATTTTTTTCTTGCTTCCTTTTGTTGTTGAAAGTTAAACTAAAAAAGAGTGTGTTGATTCACAATTATTTGGATTTAATAGCCATAAAGAACTTATGAAAATATTTAGCACATGGGAATACTTTTTGGTTATGAAGAGCCAGAAAGAAAGGAATGGCACATTGATTTCTATCCTAAGCATATTCTCCAGTTGTTTATACCAACTATCATAAGCTGCTAGAAATGAAACTAAACTATGTACATAAGTTGCCAAAAAGTGTTATTTTATAAAAAGATAATACACTAACACCGAGAATAACTGTGTTAAACACTTACTTGTTTGATGAACAATAATACTAAAATCATTAAGAAAAGAAAATATATCTAAAAAAAGATGAGGGAATATCCTGAAGAAAGATTATTCAATATTTTATTTTATTTTTCTTTTATATTTAAATAACACCAGACTATTGAAGAATAATATTTAAATTGAAGGAATTAACATATATGAAAAAAAATGAAAGTATTATTATAATGATTATAAAATTATATATATATATATATATATATATAAAATATATATATATATATATATATATATATATATATATGCATGATAGGCTGTAATAAAAACATTAGAGAACATAAAAGATATAAACTTTTGATTATGATATCTGGTTTGATAAGTTTATGCAAGAGGAAATCTACAAAATAAGACTGTATTTGCTTTTTATTGCATTAATAAATTATTTTATTAATTAATATCTTTGTCATTTTATATACATACTGAAAATAAATATTGTTATAATACCATTTTTGTATGAAGTATGCTAATAAGTAAATATAGGCCATACACACCTCCCACTCTCACCACAAGTCTGAGACTCTCATATGAGTGATGGGTCTGGATATTATAATAATAAAAACATCTAGTGTTTCAATAAATAAAAACACAAAACAAGTAAAATACAATAAAGCTATTTTAATAGTAAAATTTACCATTATTCTTCTGAATTAATTCTATTTTATTCATGGGATATACTAGTAAATGCTTCTATATTTTTCATATATTATTGGTGAAGATGTAAGCCTGAAATAATAAAGTAATACCATTACGTATTATACCAACTAAAAATAATATAAGGACTGGCATAATTGTCTGAGTACACATTAGTACCATTAAGTAAGTACCCTGGATATTGTTGCATAATTGGTGACCAACATGGGGCTTGAGCACCATTTTTCTGATAAAGATTGGCAGATGACTGTATATGGTATATATGTATAAAATAAAATGATTTTTTAGTGAAAGAACCTGAAATTAAAAGGCAATATTAGAGTCAAATGAAGGTAGAACTGGATAACATTATGCTGGGGTAGAGACTGATATTGTTATTAATTCATGAAATAATTGAGGAAAAGAATAAACTGTGTAAAAATAAAATAAAGTGAAAAAAATGAATTGTATAGAATATATTTAGAAAATAGTTAGCAACAACAAATAATTATAGATTCATCCACTAGAGTAGAAGTACACCTATGGAGGCAGAGACAGTCATTCAACAGGAAAAGTTGACTGTGAAAACATAAGAAGAGCAGAAGCCATCTGCAGTCATGTTAGAATTGTTGCTAGAATCAATGAAAAAAGCAAGAAGAAATTTTTAAAAAAAATAAAATTAAAATAAACAATAAATGAAAAAAACAAGAACAAAAGAAATAAATATTCAAAATACAATAGAAATGAAGAAAAAATAAAGAAATTTATGTTCAAATTAAAAAACTGATACAAAATTTTCAGGGTGTGGAAAATAATATAAGTATCATGAAGAAAGATACAAGAAAATAAATAAACAAGTACAAAAGAAAACTTTATATCTATATGTACAAGGTATGGTTCAACACACTGTCAAAACATATGAAGTTCAAATTAAATACTTTTAAGCATTGGTGAGAGATTAGAAAGCTAGATTTGAAAGATAGAGAGCCTTTAAATTGAGGATTCTTTATTAAATGAACTTTTGAATATTCAACACATATTGCAGAGTACACAAAAACAAGTAGTTGTCACTGTGAATGATATTAAGGCTGTTTGAAATAAATTAAAAGAGAAATACAAGAATTAAAACAGGCAAAACTCTCTATACATATTGCTTACCTTAAGAAGTTAAAATAAATCAGCCTTAAAGTCTTGATTCATATGTGAAAGTCAATGAATTCCTGGCTCATGGATCTTGGTTTTCCTATCCTACCAAAGAGTATCTAGATCACCTAGTATGTGAAAGTCCCTATATGAGAATGAGATGTTTTAATTAGAGAAATTGGCATGTCTTCACTGTATATTTGTTTTTATTTGTAGTATAAAACATGTTTGGTTAGAGAACCATATATATATATATATATGGTTCTCTAACCAAACATTTAACTATACACCATATATATACATATATATATATATATATATGTATAGTTCAAGGATAATTGTGATTAGCTTCTTTTATTAGTCATACCACCTCCATTATTATTATTAAAATAGATTCTTTTGCATTGATGTCCTGAAATGCTTTTTTGAAAGTGAATGTCTGTACTCATTTATCATTAATTATTGGTGATTAAGTATATAATTGATTGTTATATAAATGAATCATTTTGCTTCCACAAAAGTTGTTAAATTGAAATTCTATACTAATACAACTCTAAATTAATTATGGTATATAATGATATATTTATTATGTTAAATTTAAATGTCAAAGAGGACCAACTTTTGTTTGGTATTATTTTATTCTTGGCACCTTAATTACAAATGTCTTATAAATCTATTGGACATACTCAACTGCACACTCAAACATTATATATTTTATGTTTTATATGTTAAACTATGTAATCAATTGTCAGTAATTGCAAATCAAACAATCTAAAATTCCAAGCTACATAAACAAATTTTCTATCATTGTAAAATCTATCATTAGATAATTTAATAAAGCTGATTTAGATTGCCTTTCATTTATGTTGTTCTGGCTCTATAGTATGAATTATTCTATTAATTGAAGTATTATTAATATTGAGTTCAACATATATAATTGGTCAGGAATGTCATTATTATTATTACAGATCCAATTTGTTAATTACTACTAAATTTTTTTTTTAAGTGTCATAGCATCGGCCGGCACATGAACCCACAACCCAGGCAACCACCTGCAAGTCAATCACACTGACCTCTCAACCACCAATGCAAGACAATTACTACTAAATTAATCCTCAATCATTCACAATGAATAATTATTATTTAAGTGTTAATTTCTCATGTGTCTCTTGATATCCTATTACTCAGTCTCCTGCAAACCATGACCTCAACTGGGCCAAAATAAAACAAAGGGGTATTACTGATATCATCAAAAATGTTATTTATTAGTTGGAAACTTGGGAATTTATGCAAAGAGGTAGGAGTCTGTGATTGCCCTTGACTTATGTATCTTGAGCTTGGTCAGACTCTAGGTACTTTTGTTTGGGTTCTGTTGAATGAATACCTGCTTTTGACTGGTACAGTGTGTATAACCTAATCAGTGCACATCTGTTTGTTCTTATATTAATCAATTTGTTTGTTTTATTTATTAAAGATATTTAAATTATAATACTGTTTAATGATGCCTCTCACAGTCCACTTTAAATTAGTATTAATTTACTGATATATATGCATTAGTTTATTTGGCCATCAGTTTGTGTTTATTTAATAATATTAATAATTTATTGGTCATTCCCAAGTCTCATGTTTCATCCTTTTCTATGTCATCTCATGAATTAAATTGAGACCAAGTGTGACCTCATATATGTCATCCATAGGGTATTAAACCACAGAGCACTGGTAAAGGAGTTGAAGTGTGGTCAGATTAGATGTGTCAATCCCTCATCTGGATCAGTGTAATTTGCCAGAACTCTGGATTTTGTTGCATGAATGTGGAAATATGACTGTTACATAGGTTAATTTTTTTCCCAATTATGGACACCCAAACTTGGGGCCTGGCAATTATTTGCATGACCCTGTATACAAGCACATTTTTTTCAATTATGGTGCTCCAATGTAAAGGCTCAATTAAGACACCCACATCTCTGAAACCCAGGTACAAGTCATCTCATTTGTTCAAGAGAAAAAAGAAACGGTATTTTTTTTAAAAATAACTTTGTATATGTGTATTATTTTCCCGATTATGGATACCAAATGTAAGGGCTATTGATTCATTATTTCCATGCCCATGAACTGGTTGTGCATCACACAAAATAGTCTTATAATTAATAGATGTGTATAAAAAAAAATTTTTCCCTCATTGTATTTTCATAAAGTTTTTATTTTTTTTTTTTCATATGAGACTCATACATTATTTTTCAATTTCAAAAGAGTATATACAACACACTAAGATGAATTGGCAATGTAATATGGCTTACCAATTATATATATTTTAATGCATATTGTAAATCTTAAAGTTTATTATTATTTATATATATATGTGTGTGTGTGTGTATCTCATCTACTGATAACTGGTGCCCAAGGATGACTCAAAAAGGTTTAGAGCCATCTTTCATATAAATTTTGTTATCAGAGGGAGAAATTCAAAGAACCAACTATTATTTTGTATTTGTAGGATTTGGACTAGAGTGAAAGAACACAAACAATTAGGCAAGATTATTAATATGTGTGTATTTAATGTTGTCTAAGAACTCTGCAGCTGAGAAAGATCAAAAATCTTTTGGTAAAATTTTTGTTGTTTTTATTAATCATTTACATCACAAATTGTAAGTAGGCACTAGGAGAATTGGGAAAGGTTAAGGAAGAAATAGATTAATATGGCAGTATATAACCTTATGCACTATTTTTGGGGGATGGCAAAAAGAGCGTTATAAGAGAGCATAGACCAAAGAGCAAAATTAATTGTTTTGTGTTTTGTATTATATCTAGAGGAAGAGTGAATAGTTTATTTTATTTTTATATAGATTATAGTAATAAGAAAAGGGCTGCATTTTAAGAAGTAACTGAAAGGACTTCAAGAGGAGGAGTCAGTGGAAGAAGTAAAGGGATGAGTCAGAATATGTTAGGCCTGTAGGAGAGGTTGCAAACCAAAATACAACAAAATTTGTTAAAAATAAAGGCCAGGAACAAACAGCAGTTTTTAGATATGGAGGAGAGAATCAAACAAAATATTCTGGAGATGAGGGTACAATTAAAAGTTAGGAATCAAAAGAATAGGGTAGAAATGGAAAAGAGAAACAAGCAACAGCTGTTAGAAATAGAAGTGAGGTTAGAAACTAAAGTACAGTAAAATATATTGGATATGGAGGAAAGGTTAGAGGCCAAAGTTTGGCAAGATATCTTAGATATGGAAGCAAGAAACAAGCAAAGTGGTCTCAAAATAGAGACATGATTAGAAAGCAAAATACAGCAAAGTATGTTGGAAACAGAGGTGAAAAACAGTATCTCTTGGATATGGAAGAGATATTAAAAACTAAATGTAACAGAAGATGCTGGAAATGGTGGCTATAAATGAACAGAATCTTGTACAGATAGGAGAAAGAATGAAATCTAAGATACAGCAAAACTTTTGGATATGGAGGTTAAGAAGACAAAATGTGTTAGTTCTGAAGGCAGAATTGATAGCTAATGAGCAAAAAATGGAGAAAAGATTGGAAGCTAGAGACAAAAAAATAAAAGTGACCCTAGAAGATAGAGACCACAAGATGGAAGAGAGATTAGAGGCTAGGAACTGATGAATAGCCTTACCCTACAAAAAAACTATAGGCTCAATGTGAAAATATTGTAGAGATTCAGGCCAGAGGTCATAAAGTTTTAGATGTAATTATGGGGCTCAATACTAGGGGCAAAAAACATGCTGAAATGGGCCCTAAATTATTAAAGCTCATGGGCACAAATCTCTGTGAAACTAACAAAAGTATACTATCCCTGAAAGTTGAATTGGAAGCCATCTGAGATAAGGTCAATGGACAAGAAACATTAAAGGCCACCATATTCACTCAGATGATTATAGGTATTCAGTGATTATAAAAAGAGGCAAAAGAAATAATTGTGGAAAAGATAACACCCTACAGATGCCTCAGATGAAAAGAATGTCAGGACAAAAGTTGTGACCAGTAATCTAGAATGAAGTCTAAGACCCATATGCAGTAGGGAAGGTCAGAAGTTAGAAATATATACTCAGGCCCTGGAGTTTGAGTTCTTCCAAGTCAACAATTTAAAGATGTGGGAGACTGACAAAAGGCACATGTAGACAACCTATGGGATCTGTTTCCATTTCCACACAATCACATTCCAACCAAATTACTCTCACAGTTCACCTCATATAAGGACATGCTAAATGGTGGGATTGCCAGTCAAAGAAACCCTCTACCTTTGACAGTTAGTGTTCTACCTTGCTTGACTGTTTCTGGAGTGAGGAACATCAGAAACAATTTTACAATGCTGTTATGCATGAATCATACAGATCAATCTCCACAGAAATCCATACCCATTTTTTCCTTAGACAGGCCACCTGATTATGATTGCTAACCACTTTTGCATTCACAGATACCCAGGTAATAATTGCAATTCAACAGAGCATGCCTGCAAATGTGCAACAGAGTATGGTAGGATCTCAGGATTATAGAAGAAATGACAGAATCCCTAAACATGGTCATGTCCACTCATTTTTACAAGGAACCTTCAGATAAGAGGCAGAAAGTTAAATCTCCAGAGCTTCAGAGACTGTTGATACAGAACTCTCAACCATAAAAATCATGAGTCAAGTAGTGGGGATTGAACCTAGGACAGAAGAATGAATAAAATTGATAGGAGCAGCTTTATAGGGTCATATCATGCCAGAAAATTAAGACCATTTCAGGATAAAACCCCAGATCCTTTTTAAACTAGATAAATTTATCTAGGGATCTGTTCCCTTTCCCAAGCCAAGATTTATAAATATGTATATATTCCTATTTTTTTCTTATGAAATTATAGGTATTTAATTTGAATACTAAACTTTGTGTATAAAATAATTTTGTTTGTGTTATTGATTACTCATTTGTAGGAATAATCAGTATTTTTTATTATGCATTGGTTGCTCTGCAATTTTTAGTGGTAAACTGATGAGGTGAAAGGAAAGAATAACTTTTAATATCCAAATTCTAAAAATTAATTCACGATTGCAAATTAAGTATAAGTAAATTCTTTTTTTTCTCATTATTTATTTTCATTGACTTCAGGGATATGAAATGGTATATATTGGCATGCATCCTGTTTCATTTACTATGTTACATAGTAGTGTTTATTCTAAGTTTAAACCTCACCAAGTGCACATATATTCATATATATTTACATATATTTGTATATAGACATACATGTATGTCTATATATGATATTAATATATGCAAGCAAAGCTGTAATTTAATAATTGCTACGAAACAATTATATTTATATTTTAAATCTTTAATTTGTTATAAATTTAGTGTATGAATTTATTCATTACTTCGCTTATGACTTGCATATATAATTTCAATTCCAAGGATGACCATATTGTGAAATGTTTATCAGAAAATAATTTAGTTTTAAAAGTACTGAATAATTCTTGATAAAAATATCATGCCACATGCTTTTGTGTTAGATTTGCATGGAGGAAATCTAAAATATATCAAGAAAAATTATCCAAGCAGATCTATTTTAAATTTGCTAGAGATTTTCTTTTGTCTTTACTAAAGTGCTAATGTAAAATTTAAAAGATGCTAAATTTAAACATTAGAAATTAAAAGTAGTAAGCAAGTTAATAGGTTTACAGGGGGGATCTGATATAAACCTCTCAAATTTTAGCACTCAAAAAATTCTATCATAATAATTGAAGCAGTTGCTGCCAGGAACTACACCCATTTTAAAATTACCATGAGTAGTGAGGAAGGCCCCAGCTTTGCCATCTTCCTTAGGAAGAATGGTGAACTTTCACCTGCTGCAAATCATCATCATTGCTGTGGAGTGGAGGAAACCACTAAACCACCAACTGCCCAAAAAGGCATCAAAGAGAACAACCTATTCAAGAGTGCCAGTGCTGATTTCAAATGCCAGACAACTCAGCTTAGAAGATTGGTAATATTTCTTTTCTGCAGAGCTTTATAAATCTCTTTAATTAAAATTCTTAATAAATTCTTTAAGCTTGCTATGTGTAATAAAAATTAAGCAAGTAGTAATTCTGAATTAAATAAAACTCTGTAAAATAAAGTTTCTAAACTTGAAATAGTTAAATCTGTGTTTATATTAAACCTAATACAACTGTAACAGTCTTATCTATAAAACTAAATATAAATGTAATTTTAAAATAGTTTTCTTTAAATATAATAACTGTAATTAGTTATTATGTAACTTTTATAATCTGTAACCATGACATTTTATTTTGATTATTTTACTTTAATTGATATGTTATGATATACCATATTTTCTAGGCAGGGATAACTAACTTGGTAAACTTCCTTGAGAGACAATTAGAAGCTCTTCATTAGAATATTTCTTTGCTGTTTTTAACAAACATAAATCTCTGTTTTGTAATCTGTTTTCATATATAACAACAGACTGCTACACACTTGTTATACATATATGTTATTTAGCTATTATGTGTTATCTCATCAGTAAGGTTTGTGAATTATTAATATACATGTTAGATAATGGCAGGGGTGATACGTTAAAGGCATATTAGTAATTATTAATTAAACCCTGAAATATGCTTTTCTCCTCCCTAGTTTATTATATAAAATATACAGATTCAATATTTCTAAACTAGATTGCTATTAATAGACCTCTCTTAGTATATTTAAAGTATGCTACTTTGAGAACTAAATTAAGGTAGTTTCACTGAACGAAACTATAGAATTTCATGCATGTAAATTTATCATTAAATTTTAGTATTATTTAATAAGCATTGTAAATGTGTTTTTACTAAACACTATATGTGTATTTATACCTTGCTACACTTTTCTTTGTCAAACTGGCTTTATGGTTATATGCCACTCATTATTTAATTCAGACAGCTGTGCTTAGAACTGGAATATGAGGGTCCAGAACCAATTTTTAAAGCTGCTCTGACACCCCAAACTAAGGTTCTATATTATGCCCTATTATTAAACTTCAGCATTAATCTGAACATGGAATCTAATTCACTTAAGGAATCTGTATGTAGAGCATATTTATTGCTCATAATTAATATGTTAGAATGAATAAATCAATACTTTACTTATTATCATCTCTGTAATATTTAGCCTCTCAGTAGCAAACCTAGGAATAGTTGGTATTATATATATATATATATATATATATATATATATATATAACTATATATATATATATATATATATATATGCTCTATATATATATCATCAGGCATGAATATTAATCACAGATATAAGTATAATAATAATATGTATAAATTGCATTTCTAAAGATGAGATCCCTGTAACCCAAATCATCCCATCATTGTTATAACACCTGTGCATGTAAAACCTAATCAACACACATCTGTTTGTTCTTATATTAATCGATTTATTTATTTTATTTATTAAAGATATTTAAATTATAATACTGTTTAGTGTTATCTCTCACAGTTCACTTCAAATCACTCCAAATTAGTATTAATTTATATATATATTATATATGCGTTAATTTATTTGGCCATAAATGTGTGTTTATTTAATATTAATAATTTATTGGTCATTCCCTAGTCTCATGTGCCACCTTTTCTATACCAGCTTGTGAATTAAATTGAGACTAAGTGTAATCTTATATATGTCATCCATGGGGTATTAAATCACAGAGTGCCAGTAAAGAAGTTAAAATGAGGTCAGATTCAAGGCCTCAATCCCTCATCTGGAACAGCTTTAGTGTAATTTTCCAGAACTCTGGATTTTGTTGTGTGAATGTACAGATATGATCATTACAATATATATATATATTTATATATATATATATATATATATATATATATATATATATATTTGTGTGGTGCTAATCTAGTAGCACTGTTTGGCATCAGACACTATAGAAAATTGTTTTGCATATTGGTTTATTGAAACTAATTTTATAGATTAGTTGGAAAACAAGGTTTAGAGATAACTTGTCTTTGATCTTATTCAACAGTTGATTCAGATTAATGAAATCCTAAAGCTAATATTGAATTCATTCAAGCATATTGTCTTCAAATTTTATGATGAAACAACTTGGAAAAATAATTTACTATGGTAAGTCTCATGCCAGCAACAGTATTATGGTCCACTATTTTGATCCACTCAACATCCAAGTGGCTTGCACTGAGTGTAATGCTTAAAACAGAAAATACAAATAGGTATAGCTTATTGCAAATAACACTCACACAATAAATAAAAAAAAGACTCTTGTATTGCATTATCACACAATTGGTATATGAAAATTCACAAACTTGCATACTAATCAACCTATAACTATCATAGTACTATGAATATGATTGGCCTCATCAAAAGCAATGCTAGTCTGTAAATCTGTAAAGGATTTATAATTATATAATCTTTTCTGCATAGTGGACCTTCCCTATCTGTTAAATTACAAACAAATAAGGAAAGAAATAAAGATAGATTGAGTTACAAAATATAACATAATACTTTTTAATATTTAAATACAAGTATAAAAAATGTATATAAGCAAAATGTAATTAGAGGGGATTTGAACAGGTTGTGTTAAAGTTTGAAGATTTTCTATCTTAATACGAACAGAGCACTGACTGTATGTGTGTGGAAAATGTTATCTGGACTATCTAATGTGTGCTGCTTTAACAAAAAATATACCTATTGGAGATCATCAATCTTTTTTACATATATGCTGTCATGTGTATTGGTATATAGTATATAATGGATGACTGAAGGGAACTTGAAAGTCTGAATTCAAATCCTCTCTAATTACACTTAATACTTTTTATGAGGTTATGATGAAATAAAAAGTATCAACTTCTCCAACACACCAAAAGCATCCCATCTAAGCCACTTCTCCAGACAATCCATAACACTTTACTTTTCTAAATTTATTCTCTCATAAATCTGCTTTTTTAATGACATTTTGTAAATGAATAATCAGATTCAATGTCTTATTTATATAATGTAATTAAAAGGGGTTTGAACATAGACTTTCAAGCTCATCCACTGCATTTTAAACAACTGATACACACTACCACACACATGTGAAAAAGATACATAAAATATTAATAATACCATCACTTATGAGATATAAAATGAGATAAATGAAGACAAAACGTAACATATTAATATCACTATCATGTTTCAATGTAATCAAACAAAAATATAAATGCACTTTTACCTAGTCTCCAAACTTTTAAATGAGTAAATGATCAACCATTGTATATATTGTAGTAATGAAACATTACACCAGTGGGTAATCTTAATAATGCCTCAACATAACTAACCAATAATTTTGAATGAAAATGAGATATAATTTGTCTTAATCTTTAAATAAAAAACTGGTATTAGTTTTATTGCTTACAAGATTCTAAAATTAATATATTAAAATAAATATTACAAATATATTTTATGCATAAAATTATCTATGAAGTATTTTCATGCACATTATTACATAATAATTTCCAGAATTGACATAAGTATATTACATAAAATTCAGTTTTATATATCAAGTGAATCCTCATAAACTGTATTGAATATAATAGACAAAGTATTTTTAAATCAAATAAACTTTAAAAAAAAACTACTAATATGACCATAAAATGGAAAATGTATTTTAAAAAAATAAAAATATTAAAAAAATTTATGCATACATCTATGATAATATATAAATAATAAAAAAGTTGGGTAATATGACATTTTACCATGGTTATACTTTTGATGAATGGCATGTTTTGCTTTGTCTATTTGGATTTGGTCATCATTGGCTTTGATTTTGATGAACATGACACATGATTAATCAAATGGATTGGCAGCTTCAAGGTGTGTTGTTCAAAAGGAAGCATTTTTCTTTTATTTTTGTAGTATAAGAAAATTGCAATTGAAAGAAGGCATTTCACATTTATTCAGCACATCATGCTCTTGCAAAAATGCCATGGCAATAATTTCACTGGTAAATTTTTGGCTACAGAATTCTTTAATAAATATAGGAAAATGCAAATATGTGACAAAATAGCAGTGAAAATCTATTCTAAGAAAAACAGTGAGCATTTCTTTAGCAAACAATTCAAACAACAGAAAAAACACTGGTCATTTCACAGCAAGAGTCCCTCTTTAATAAGTAATACATGTCTAATTGCTGAATATTATGAAAATGTCTTGTCACCCAAATATTCAGTTTGAACAAAAAATGTTTTAATTCATATCAAAAATGGTTTATTTTGAAAATAAATTCTTTCAAAAGTGAGAATAAATAGTGAAACACGTTTGAATTGCCTTTTACATATATAAAATTGCAAAATGAAAATTGTTTGTTTGACTATTTCTATTTAATACATGGTCGTCTGACATCACAAGATCTTTTTTCCAAGAGCCATATATTGTGTTCGATTGATAAAATTTTGTGAAAATATCATGTTCGAAGTACTAATTGTAAGCATATTATTCATACAAATTGTCAATCTTAATTCATATCAAAGTTTATTTTATAAAAACATTTGTTTTGAAAATATATTGAAACGTTTGATTGAATTACTGTTTGTTTATATATAAATTGCAAAGAGCGAGGATAGTTTATTTGAATTTTTATGTTTAAATATATAGTGATAATTTTTTAAATTAAAAATTCGGATTAGCTTCAGTACAGTTTTGGTTGCTCTGGCTGCTATATTAAATTGGAATCTGTTAAGCAAGTAGGGAATATAGTTAATATTATGCAATATAATTAAATCCATAATAAATAATATTTAAAAATGAGCACATTCAAATAAATTATTATAAAACCTCCAGTTTACAAGTACAACATGTAAAATCTGCTTCTTCTAAAATGATCCACTTAAGCCAACAAACATCACATGATCACTATTTCTTATGTCTTAACTTAAACATATTTCCAACATTCGTACAAGTCTCGTATTTTAGTTAACAGACTTAGTTCAAAATGATAATCACTATTAATAAATGGTCATCGTCGTGATTACTACTATGGTATAATTATTAAAAAATTGTTATGATTATGTATATGTGTAAAAAAACTCGACTATAGTAGTAGAGGATTCATCCAATTGCTCTGCCCATATGAATTTAATCACGAACCTTAATACTTGAATTTTTAATAAACATGAAATTCAAGCCTGGGATTTTTTTAGTTAAGCAGTAACAAAATATTGAATATGGATTAGTAAAAATATTTCCCCCTATTATTAATAGTAATAATAAAAAGTCAGATGTCACATGACTTATATATAGCTTGCACTTACAAATATGTAAAATTAAAAGCATGCTAATTAGCTCTAAACAAGCTTTTTTTTTTATTTATGATAAATTCTACTACAAGAGAAGGCATTCAAATCATTTTTATCTTGGATTGTCCCCATCCCCAGACCGGTTTCGACCTATGGGTCTCTTCAGTGAGGAGTTGGAACATTAGATTCAAAAACCAACTCAAGCAAAGCATTTATATAAAAGTTAATTGTTAGAAGATCTGAAACTTTTAGACATCTACATGTCTTTAATGTCAGCTCTCCAACTGAAAAATCATATGGACCTGAACTTCATTCAAATAAAAAACAATCCAAATCCAATTTCTCAGCAATTTTAGCATAGTAAATAATGATTTTATTCTTCTTTTTTTTTTTGGAGAAACCTCTGTCCCTAAAGGTAAAAACATCTATGCTATTACAAATGAAATATTGCATTTAATATTCCATTCTAATTTTATCAATTTTGCCTTAAAAAAGTCTGACGTTTAAACATTCAAATGACGAATGCAGCAAAATACAAATTACTTTAATTGCAGAACTTTTTCATATTCATAAAAAAAAAAATTAGAACTTTTGACAGTTTTTACTGATCATAAGCAAATCAACAAATTCAAATTTATTGAATACGTAAAACGCATTAATAATGAAAAATAAATATTGTAAAATTCAAATGCAGATAGTTAATGTGAGGGATAACATTCCCCCCACCAAGTTTTAGTTTAATTGTGGAAAGCCTAATTACATATTTCAAGAAATGCTTTTTTGTTGTTGTTGTTGTTTTTTCAACACTATAGAGTTGACTTTTTTTTTTTCAAAGCATTTATTATTATATATTAGTTACACTGAACTTTCAAGATAATTTTTATAATTATATACAGTAATGGACTATTAGTACAATTACTCAAGAGTTAAATCGCCCAGAGTAAACATTCAACCATGCAAATATAAGAATGTTAACATGCCAATAATACAAATAAGTTCTTATAAGCAAAATTTGCATAAGATCATTCTACAAAGTAACTTTTACAATTGTTTTGAAGGAATTGTTCAAAATTATTAAACAATGTCTTTATTATTATGTTCTTGCAATTTTATAAATGTCTATTAGCTCTCATGTACACTTTAGCATTGTTTGCAAGGTAATCCGATAGTCTCTTTTATTGCTTTAATTTTACTATACAGCTGACTTTAATTTTTTTTTTTTCATTATTATTTTAAAAGCTTCCAATTATTAATTAAACATTTAAAACTAACTTCATAGTCAGCTCCAAAATTTTATAGTGAAACGTGAGTTCTGTGAAATCGAACCTAGGACCCCTAGTTTTAATATGCACATTGAAATAGAATATTTGTTGTAAACGTATTGTCAATGTAAAATTTACAATAACAGTTTTTTTTAACTTTCAAAAAATTTAAAGGTACATGAATGTATTATAGAATTAGCTTCCATTTTCAATATTATTTAAATACTCGATCTAATTTGGTAAATATACTTATAAATCATCATCATCAACCATTATCAATTCACTGCAGGATGAAGGTCTCTCCAAGTTCAATCCATCTTCTCTGATGTTTAGCTTCTCTACTCCACATCACCTCTGCACTTCATTTCATCCATCCATGTCACTCTCTCTGGGTCTTTTACAATCTCTTGAAATCCAGTTTAAGATTTCGATTGTCCATCTATTATCATCTCTTCTAGCAATATGTCCAGCCCAACTCCAATCTTTTAACTTTTTCAATGAGGTCAGTTCTCTTACCCATACATTTCTTGTTACTCCCAACATGCATCTCTCCATACTTCTTTGAGTGGTCTGAAGTCTCTGCATTGCTCTTCTATTAAAGTATTCCAAGTCTCAGATCCATAAGTAAGAATGGGTAAAACACATTTGTTAAAAGCCATTCTTTTCAAACAAATAGGTATATTTCCTTTTAGTATCAAGTTATTTCTACCAAAAGCAATCCAAGTTTAATTCTATGATTAATTTCGTCCATTATATTTCCATCAGTATTAATAATCTGACCAGGTATTTTTAACTGTTAACTTCTTCTAGTTCATCATAATCAATCTTTATTTTCATATTTTGAGCTAATCAATTAAACATTACTTTAGTCTTTTTAACATTTATCTTTAATTCTACTTTCATCTTTAAATGATAAAGATGTACCAGATGATTGGAAGAATGCAGTAATAATATTAATATTTAAAAAAGGTGATAAAGATATTAGAAATGACAGACTTATCAGCCTTTTATCAGTTTTATACAAAATTTTTATCAAGATAATTACAACTCGTCTATAGAGAATATTGGATTTCCATCAACAAAGAGAACAAGCTGGATTTAAAAGAGGTTTTAGTACAGTAGATCATATCCAGGTATTGAGAGAAGTTATAGAAAGGGCAAATGAATATGAGTTGCCATTATGTTTTGGATTTGTAGATTATGAAAACGCATTTGATTCTATAAACATTTCTTCAGTGATTAAAGCATTGGATCATCAAGATATAGATCCAGGATATTGTCATATTTTAAAGAATATTTATAAAAATGCAACAGCAACAATTAGATTACATAATGATACTGGCAAAGTCAACATTGAGAAGGGTGTAAAACAAGGTGACTCCATATCTCCAAAACTTTTTACAGCAGTGCTACAAGAAGTATTTTGTGGATTAAAATGGGAAGCTAAGGGAGTGAAAGTAAATTGAGATTATTTTACATCAATTATAATTTCATCATTATCTGGAGTCTTTCCTTTCTTCCTACATTTAATTGCATGTCTCATTTCTTCCTTTAAAATTCTGGGCAATTCAGAAGATGTAATAGATATAGGAGGTACTTGTTCTTTATTACTATATAATTCTTGATAAGTCTTCTATTGATTTCATGATGCCATCTCTCTTTTTAGTAATAAATTCATCCTTCTTATTGCAGATATAAATTTCCTACTAATACCAAAATGTTGTTTTACATTCTTGAGTCTTTTATATTTCCAATATTTGTGCCTTTACAATAGAGTACATGTCCACTTTTTAATTCAATTGTCTCTTCATCTTTTCTTTTAACTTCACAAAGTCCAATAATGTCCCATTTAATATAAGACAGTTCTTTTTCTAACTCTTGCAATCTTTCTTCATTTGAAAGTTATCTGCAGTTGTAAGTACCTAAATAAAAAGTCATCAACAAATGGCAGCTAGGGTCCACAATCAGGGGATTCTTAGCACCCTCCACCTTTGGCCACCAACTGCTGCCTTGGTTGGTGACTTTACAGCCTCCTGGGGGATAAGGGCAGTGATTTATTTGTGTCTGTCATAATTGTATAATGTATTGGAAAATTATCATTTACACAAACATTTATTCTGCCTTATCAGGCAACTGAGAAGAAAGACCATGGTGTTTCTTGATCTTAAACTCAGAGGTAAAAAGCCCATAAACTCATCACACTGGCTAATGCATGTTGGTGAGCAGCCCATCTACGTTCATATACTATATGAATAATCACATAGTAATAATAGCTGCAATGACAAGAACGTATGGAGTGGACATTAGGAATTTGCTCTGCTCAGTTTCTTTAAGGCCTTCAAGAGGAATCAATGGGTTTCCTTTCAGTTAATAGAAAACTCCTTTCTGCAGCCATACTTATAAATATTAAACTATTTTTTAAATGTTGCTTCAAATATTTTCAATTCATTTTAAATTAATATTAAAATAGTGTACATGCAAAATGAACTATTTCCCATAACATTTTAAATTATCAGGTTTCTAAAAAATTAAGACCGAGTGCTATATTAATTTTTGTTCCAAAATAAACTATAGGGTTTATTTTCTGGGGATGTCATTTCTTTCATTTACAAAAATCTACAGTATTCAAATATTTCTCTTTACAGAGTTATAAAATTCTTACCCATAGAGTCCTCATAATTCCTTTTTGTATTGACCAGAATAACTTATTCTTTTTGCACTCATCTGGATATCAGAATAGTATTCTATTTAAATCTACCATTAAATAAAGTGTTAATGAAAGACCTGTGAGACAGAGTGGTACAAAAATGATTATAAGTTAAGCAAGTTTCAGGAAAAAGTATTAATTATAGCTTCAAAACTAATAATAAAGCAATAATTTAAATTTTAACCCAAGATTTCATGGAATAGAAGCCTGGATTCTACTAATACTTCATTTCTTATTCTTAATTATCATCCTAAGTTTTTACTATTAATTACATTTATTTATTAGTTGTTATAATTAGCAATAAATTAAAAATGAACTGATCTAATACTGCTCAATTTCTATATATTTTAAAAATCTTAGTTCAAGTTTACAGTAGAATGCTCTAGAATAAAGGGAAGGTAATTATATTTGGAACTATATGGATAAGCATAGAAAAGGTGTATATTGTTGCTTGTATTAATTTTTCTGGTCAAAGGTATAAGGGTTCTTTTATAGCAGGTATATCCACTAGTTCTTGTCATTGCAATGATTATGTGATTATTCACATGGTAAATGAACATAAAACTGGTCACCACCATTATCAGAGTAATGATTTTAGCAGTTTTGAAATTCAAAATCACACCATTGTCATTCTTCTCAGTTAATTGCAAGATCAATTGTTTTGCTGAAAGCATCCAGATGTGAATTTTTAGTCATGACATACAAAATTAATTATAGTGCTTATTTTCATGAGGTTTTAAAATTATTGGTCAATATAATAGTTACCTCAACAAAAGCAAAGAGAACTAACAATTCCCTTACTGCTGAATCAGGCTGCCACAAATCAAATAATGGAAGTGTAAACACATTGTAATAACTATCTAATATTAAATGGGACATCACTGGAATGTAAAGTTAGAAAAAAGTGAAAAAACATCATTTGAAAAGAAATCAATAAAAAAATAATGCTCTATCAAATACTATGACAGGGATAGTATACAAAAACAGCAATGTATCAATAATAAATAAAAAAATATGAATTTTTTTTACTAATTTATTAAAAATTGAATATTTTTATAAAATAAGATAAAAGAAGTTAAAAAAACTGTGAATTGAAATCACAAAGTGTAAAATGAAATTCTGGTTTTGGAAAGACACATTTCTGCAATCCTGAAAATAAATATGAAAATGTAAGGGATTATATTGTAATGAAGAATTACTATACTAAGAGTTACAGCCAAGTACTTTAAATAAAGAAATGAGACATGCTAGTAATGAAAAGCTCCAGAAAATATAAATATATTGATTTTTTTAAAAAGACTTCCCATAACCATGTACATGGAGAATATAACTTTGGATCAGCCTGATTTAGATCCAAAATTGTCACATCCTGATAAATATCAAAATTTAGCAGCAAATTTAGAATACGTTGTGATATTAAGATTGACATCATGAAGTGTGTATAAAAAAATGCTTCTATATTTTCAAAATATGACAGTTTTATTAAAAAATTGCTTTGAGAGTTAAAATGAAAAATTAACGGAATAAAAGTAAATGGACATTATTTATCTGATTAAATCCAAAAGATGTTTTTTTTTTTGTAAATATTTCAGCACATGCTTCAAAAGTTATCATTTTAAAGGTAAAACATAAGAAAATTACAATAAATAAAGATTTATGTTCATGACTTATAAATTAATAATTACAAATATCGTTGATTAATATAAATGGAACCGCAATGGATAAAATTAAACATAGAACTAAATTTGATGGAATTCTTTTGATAAATATGCCCACATGTTTGAAGTTTTCGAGTACACGTTTTTCTAGCATTTATTTATGGATCTGAGGCTTGGATAAGTATAAAGAGATGAATAAAAAAACAAAATAAGTGTAAAGAATAAACAGCAGCCATTGACTGAGACTGAAATGGATATTTCTTAAGTAAATAAACTATTCCAAGTTTTAAATTGGAAAAAAGCTAGAAGCAAATCAAGTGTAAGATGTATAGATGAAAATTATGTAAAATGAGGCAATGGATTAGAGAAAGTAGAATAAACTAAAGTATTTATTTTATATTACCAGTTTTAATTGTTACCTTATTATATCATATCTGAAATTTTATTTAAATTATTGCACAGAAAAATTCAATTATAAAGAACCTATTCAAAATTGGATTCTAAAATATTTTTTTGGAATTTTGTAATAGCAAACGTTGCTCATTAAGTATAATAATTAAAAAAGATTGCCAGTTTTAATTCATTACTATCTGGTAACGTTATTAATAAAATAAGTATGTGTGAGCATTTGTAAAGTAAATCTAAAACTTACAACCAACAACACAATAAGCAGAGAAATTAGACATTAGTATTTAATATTTTACATTTATTCAAAGGCACTACCTTTTAAACAATGATTTTGGCATTGACATAAATTGCTCCTTATAAAAGCTCTATTATGTTATAAGACATGTCTATTATCTAGTATTGGAATTATTACTTGTCAGCTTATATTCTATATTTAGTTAGTATTGCACAGGGATAATATATATGTAGCTAGTATTAAATTGACTTGAGTATTTCCAAAGGGCTACAATATTATATATATATATAATTATAATTGAAATAATATTTTTAAACGGTTTATAAACAATTCAAACAATCTTTAAATCCGCAGAAGTACTTTCGGTTACTTTCAAACCTGCCTCAACTGCTATTATATATATATATAACCTTTTTATCTTAACTGAAGTCAATATTATTTTATAATCTTTTTTACTGTTTGCTTTACCCATACTTTTGCAAAATCATTTAATAAATTTTTTACATTTAATTTTGGCTCCCGAATTAATTTTGAATTGGCATGTTTGATTTTTGTTTTTTAAATATAGTAACCATTGTAATTGATATATTTAGAATTTTTTCCCTTCTTATTTGCATTGCTGAATTATATATAATATACCATATATTTCACAATTTACACTTCACAAACATATGATTTATTTTATCTCCTCTTGCCTACAGTTTCAATTGCCCACCAGTCATTATCAGAGCTCTTATAAACCTGATCTGTCTTAACAACTTTTTTTCTGTCAGAAGTGTGAGAGCTCTGATGATGACTGTAAAAGAGTTAAAACAGTAGGCAAGAGAAGATAAAAAAAAATCATGTTTAAAGTGCATTGTGAAGTTGTAAATTATGTAGTATATGGTATATTATATTGTTATATTTACAGCACTTCAAATTGACAACCATGGCTATAGTGAAATAATAGTGCTATGCTGTTAAATATTTCTAAAGAATATATGAAGATATAAACAACCGTGCTAAAAAATCAACATTTTGTATTAATACGGTAATATTAGGTTACAAATTCTTAAGATTGTGTACAGTGTGCAACAATTATTTTACTGCATAAAAATCGCTTCTGCCAAACAAGTATTATCAATAGAAAAAAGCTAATAGAATCATCTGAAAATAGGTGTCAAGAGCAAAAGATAATCTAGATAAACAAAAATGAAATTAATTATTATAACAATTAATAAAAATACTGAACATTTATTTACACAACAAATTATTTATTTGGAAAAAAAAAAAACTGATCATTTTGATATATATACATAAGAAAAAAAAACATTTACCTACACAGCTAATTATCTATTTAAAAAATAATCGTTCTGCTTTACATATATTTATTTGACGTCAGTAATTATTAGAAATATCATGTGACCATAATCATAACTGTTATTTTTTATGGTAAAATGTATTCAATAACAAAGTTTTCACCATACTTATTCCAAACCCTCATTTCTTGCGTTTTTATTATCAGCGGACACTTTTTTTTTTTTTTGCTGCTTTAAAATTTACTTAAAAAGCTCTACAATGTTTATTGTGATCATAATCATCATCACTTCCATCACTAGTCAAATTCACTTTTGGTGATCAATCAGATCTGCCATATCTACTGTGGTCATAATCATCATGACTTCCATCATTGGTTGAATTTGCTTTTGCTGACATATCAGAACTTCTACCATATCTACTGTGGTCATAATCATCATCACTTTCATCATTAGTTGAATTTGCTTTTGCTGACATATCAGAACTTCTACCATATCTACTGTGGTCATAATCATCATCACTTTCATCATTAGTTGAATTCGCTTTTGCTGACAAATCAGAACTTCTACCATATCTACTGTGGTCATAATCATCATCACTTTCATCATTAGTTGAATTCGCTTTTGCTGACATATCAGAGCTTCTACCATATCTACTGTGGTCATAATCATCATCACTTTCATCATTAGTTGAATTTGCTTTTGCTGACAAATCAGAACTTCTACCATATCTACTGTGGTCATAATCATCATCACTTTCATAATTGGTTGAATTTGCTATTGCTGACATATCAGAACTTCTACCATATCTACTGTGGTCATAATCATCATCACTATCATCATTAGTTGAATTCACTTTTGCTGACATATCAAAACTTCTGCCATATCTACTATGGTCATAATCATCATCACTTTCATCATTAGTTGAATTCACTTTTGCTGACAAATCAGAACTTCTACCATATCTACTGTGGTCATAATCATCATCACTTTCATCATTGGTTGAATTTGCTTTTGCTGCCATATCAGAACTTCTACCATATCTACTGTGATCATAATCATCATCACTTTCATCATTAGTTGAATTCACTTTTGCTGACATATCAGAACTTCTACCATATCTACTGTGGTCATAATCATCATCACTTTCATCATTGGTTGAATTTGCTTTTGCTGCCATATCAGAACTTCTGCCATATCTACTATGGTCATAATCATCATCACTTTCATCATTGGTTGAATTCACTTTTGCTGACAAATCAGAACTTCTACCATATCTACTGTGGTCATAATCGTCATCACTTTCATCATTAGTTGAATTTGCTTTTTCTGACATATCAGAACTTCTACCATATCTACTGTGGTCATAATCGTCATCACTTTCATCATTAGTTGAATTTGCTTTTGCTGACATATCAGAACTTCTACCATATCTACTGTGGTCATAATCATCATCACTTTCATCATTGGTTGAATTCACTTTTGCTGACATATCAAAACTTCTGCCATATCTACTATGGTCATAATCATCATCACTTTCATCATTAGTTGAATTCACTTTTGCTGACAAATCAGAACTTCTACCATATCTACTGTGGTCATAATCATCATCACTTTCATCATTGGTTGAATTTGCTTTTGCTGCCATATCAGAACTTCTACCATATCTACTGTGGTCATAATCATCATCACTTTCATCATTAGTTGAATTTGCTTTTGCTGCCATATCAGAACTTCTGCCATATCTACTGTGGTCATAATCATCATCACTTTCATCATTAGTTGAATTCACTTTTGCTGACATATCAGAACTTCTGCCATATCTACTGTGGTCATAATCATCATCACTTTCATCATTGGTTGAATTTGCTTTTGCTGACATATCAGAACTTCTACCATATCTACTATGGTCATAATCATCATCACTTTCATCATTGGTTGAATTCACTTTTGCTGACAAATCAGAACTTCTACCATATCTACTGTGGTCATAATCATCATCACTTTCATCATTAGTTGAATTTGCTTTTGCTGACATATCAGAACTTCTACCATATCTACTGTGGTCATAATCATCATCACTTTCATCATTTGTTGAATTCACTTTTGCTGGCATATCAAAACTTCTGCCATATCTACTATGGTCATAATCATCATCACTTTCATCATTGGTTGAATTCACTTTTGCTGACAAATCAGAACTTCTACCATATCTACTGTGGTCATAATCATCATCACTTTCATCATTAGTTGAATTTGCTTTTGCTGACATATCAGAACTTCTGCCATATCTACTGTGGTCATAATCATCATCACTTCCATCATTGGTCGAATTTGCTTTTTCTGACAAATCAGAACTTCTACCATATCTACTGTGGTCATAATCATCATCACTATCATCATTAGTTGAATTCACTTTTGCTGACATATCAAAACTTCTGCCATATCTACTGTGGTCATAATCATCATCACTTTCATCATTAGTTGAATTCACTTTTGCTGAGATATCAGAACTTCTGCCATATCTACTATGGTCATAATCATCATCACTATCATCATTAGTTGAATTCACTTTTGCTGACATATCAGAACTTCTGCCATATCTACTATGGTCATAATCATCATCACTTTCATCATTAGTTGAATTCACTTTTGCTGACAAATCAGAACTTCTACCATATCTACTGTGGTCATAATCATCATCACTTTCATCATTGGTTGAATTTGCTTTTGCTGCCATATCAGAACTTCTACCATATCTACTGTGGTCATAATCATCATCACTTTCATCATTAGTTGAATTCACTTTTGCTGACATATCAGAACTTCTGCCATATCTACTGTGGTCATAATCATCATCACTTTCATCATTAGTTGAATTCACTTTTGCTGACATATCAGAACTTCTGCCATATCTACTATGGTCATAATCATCATCACTTTCATCATTGGTTGAATTCACTTTTGCTGACAAATCAGAACTTCTACCATATCTACTATGGTCATAATCATCATCACTTTCATCATTAGTTGAATTTGCTTTTTCTGACATATCAGAACTTCTACCATATCTACTGTGGTCATAATCATCATCACTTTCATCATTGGTTGAATTTGCTTTTGCTGACATATCAGAACTTCTACCATATCTACTGTGGTCATAATCATCATCACTTTCATCATTAGTTGAATTCACTTTTGCTGACAAATCAGAACTTCTACCATATCTACTGTGGTCATAATCATCATCACTTTCATCATTAGTTGAATTCGCTTTTGCTGACATATCAGAACTTCTACCATATCTACTGTGGTCATAATCATCATCACTTTCATCATTAGTTGAATTTGCTTTTGCTGACAAATCAGAACTTCTACCATATCTACTGTGGTCATAATCATCATCACTTTCATCATTGGTTGAATTTGCTTTTGCTGACATATCAGAACTTCTACCATATCTACTGTGGTCATAATCATCATCACTTTCATCATTAGTTGAATTCGCTTTTGCTGACAAATCAGAACTTCTACCATATCTACTGTGGTCATAATCATCATCACTTTCATCATTAGTTGAATTTGCTTTTGCTGACATATCAGAACTTCTGCCATATCTACTGTGGTCATAATCATCATCACTTTCATCATTGGTTGAATTTGCTTTTGCTGACAAATCAGAACTTCTACCATATCTACTGTGGTCATAATCATCATCACTTTCATCATTGGTTGAATTTGCTTTTGCTGACAAATCAGAACTTCTACCATATCTACTGTGGTCATAATCATCATCACTTTCATCATTGGTTGAATTCGCTTTTGCTGACAAATCAGAACTTCTACCATATCTACTGTGGTCATAATCATCATCACTTTCATCATTAGTTGAATTTGCTTTTGCTGACAAATCAGAACTTCTACCATATCTACTGTGGTCATAATCATCATCACTTTCATCATTGGTTGAATTTGCTTTTGCTGACATATCAGAACTTCTACCATATCTACTGTGGTCATAATCATCATCACTTTCATCATTAGTTGAATTCGCTTTTGCTGACAAATCAGAACTTCTACCATATCTACTGTGGTCATAATCATCATCACTTTCATCATTAGTTGAATTTGCTTTTGCTGACATATCAGAACTTCTACCATATCTACTGTGGTCATAATCATCATCACTTTCATCATTGGTTGAATTTGCTTTTGCTGACAAATCAGAACTTCTGCCATATCTACTGTGGTCATAATCATCATCACTTTCATCATTAGTTGAATTCGCTTTTGCTGACAAATCAGAACTTCTCCCATATCTACTGTGGTCATAATCATCATCACTTTCATCATTGGTTGAATTCGCTTTTGCTGACAAATCCGAACTTCTACCATATCTGTGGTCATAATCATCATCACTTTCATCGTTAGTTAAATTTGCTTTTGCTGACAAATCCGAACTTCTACCATATCTACTGTGTTCATAATCATCATAACTTTCACCATTGAATTGATTTATTTTTACTGACAAGTCAGATGTTCTAGAATGTCTCCTGCAGATATTCTCATTAACATTTTTTGTTTGTTCACATGCGTTACTGTTGTTGAAATCAATCTCTTTGTTGTCATACAAAGCTGCTGCATGTTTTATTACTAAGGATAAAACATCTACAGCAAGTTTAGAAGAAATATTTTTTTCATTTTCATCTGAACTTTTCAATATTTCTATTGTTTTCTTTACATCAGTTCTGATAACTGAGGTCTTTGTATAGATGAAGCTGCATATGAAAATTAAGTTTATTACTGTTATGGATTTCATTGTATCTAGAAAAAGAAAAAAATAGAACTTAGTTGTGTCATTTTTCTTTGACATAAAATTCAGAAAATGTTTTAATGAAGACTATTGATAAAATGCAAAATATACCCCTTCCCTCTGTAGCTGTTTGTTCAAATTGACATCCATGATTTGTGGTTATTTTTTAGATATGTTTCAAAATGATATAGTGAAATGGAGGTTATAAATATTTTTTAAAAAACAAAGAATAATTCCAAATGTACATAACTTTGTTAACATCACTATATTTCTCTTTTTATATAATAAATAAATGTTTTAAATGACTATATATATATAAGTTTCATTAAAATATTATGACCTAACCAAAAAAATCGGTTTTTATCAAAATATCAGGATAATCGATTTTTATTTCTTCAACCAAAGCAGTTTAACAATAAAAAATATATTCAAAAATATAAGTGTCGTATTGAGGATTTAAAGAATGATAACATATAAAACCTATCTTTTGTTCCAATTTTCAGAAATTTAATTCTTGTATTAATAATGATAAAAAACGTTACAAAATTAATAGACTTTTAAGCAAAATGACAGGGTTTTTAAATATATATATAATTATTGCTTAATTTTATTAGTGTTAATATAAAAAATGTTTTGGGTGCAAGCTATTTGACTTTTGGAAAATTATAAGTATTGGGCTATAAGAAAATTAGCTGATAGATCATTCAAAATTGTATGGTTTCATTCAATCCGGATTCGAATTCAAGATTATGCATACGAGATATACTAACCATTCCACACGAGATTGGGATGTCAAACCTTTAGAAAAACTCACCTATTGGAAAAAAAATTTTTTTACTGGTATATTAGGGTAACTGTTGTGATATCAGAACACAATGTGCATTGCTTTACATAAGCTTTCATTTTTCAGCTTGAAAATAAATATTTGATAATTTTTATTATCAAAAAAATAAATAAATAAATATTTTAAAATTTTACAAATAAATATGTGGTATATTAATAAATTAATACATATTTTCCTATTTTTATTTTATAATGATAAATAGCTAAATTGTTTTATTTATAACATTCCATCAAGAACTACATATATAAGGAGTTCATCATGTTACTAAAATTTAAAAATTAAAACTTTTACTCAATATTTATTCCGAATTTTTAGACACACATTATTGAAAATTAATCAATTTTAGTTTGAAATATTTTAAATAATATATTAGAATTTTATATTATTCCTATAGAAATTAAATGCCTGCTAAATTCAGAATTCATAATTCTATTTGTTGTAGATATAATGTATTACATATCATTATGAGCAGCAAAATAAACAGCATATTATAAATGTTTTAATAATAAGAAATCACGTTTGTAATTATAGTAATCAATGAGCAACCATAGCACCCAATGAACTACATTGGTGTTTATATTTGATATACACATATTCAGATTGTAGATTTCCCATCCAAGTGTACAGTATTTGTTAATTGCTTAGGGGATATACTAATAAGTAAATACATAATATAAATGCCATTGTAGCTTAAACAGATAGATTATTTAAAATATTATATTATAACTTGGCTTGAAATAAACTTTATAACCTCTTCTACTATGTAATATTTACTGGCAATATAGCATTTTGCGACTTCTGAAATTTGATTGGGAAAAAACTATTCTCAATGAAATTTAAATAAGCATCGATTTCAAATCATCAGTGGAGTCGTCTTTCTTGCCAATGTTTTTTATAGATTAAAAGTAGGTTTATATATAAACTCAAAAATGGAAACAAACCCTTATGTTCTAATCAAATTAAGAATATAATTATCACTAAATTACGGAAAACGTGAATTAATTACTTTTATTAAACAGAAAAATCAAAATCCATGTTTTAGTGTTTTCTATGGAAAAAAAAAAAAGGTTCTGGAATTTTTTAATGCTTACAAATGTAAACATATGATATATAGTTGAAATTTGGTTTTAGAGTTTGTATTAAAAATGAAACAATTTAATCAGAAACTACATACTTTTTAGCTCAAAACTTAATATTTAATATTATTAAAAAGCATTTTTAAAAAAAGTTGTCAAAATGAAATGAAAAGTTGAAGCAACAAAATTTTTTATTTAAAAATAAAGATTTTTTTAAGCGGAACTGTGGAGATTTTTTTAAATAGTATTTTGAGGCAAATTTTATGGAATAGGTTATATATATATTTTTTTTGATGCAAACTATTTTGCCGTGGAAAGCTAACTCGGGTCACTGAATCCATTACGTAACAAGTAGTTTGAAAGTGTTTTGCAAATTAAAATAGATATAATAGTTTTTTTTTTCAATCAGAATTCGAACTCAAAATCATGGGATACGTATGATTTAGTTCGGATACCCAACATTTGATTATGAATAATTCCAGATGAATTATTAATGAATGAAATCAATGATTCAAATTTTAAATTGTTTGTTTTCACAAATTATAAATAACTTCATAATTTGCTCAAGCATTATACTTAAAAATATTTCTTACTAAAATACATTAATTAATGCAACTTGATTGTATGTAAAAGGTTATAGTATAACGAATTAAATTTAGTTTACAAAAATTGTAAAATATTCTACATTATTTTACGTTTTTTCATAGGTCAATTTTTCTTATTTTTTTTTTTTTTTAAAAATAAAAATGTCTATATTTATGTCAAGTCATTAACATATTATTTGGCGTAATGTAGCTATTATCATTAGAAAAAACTAGTAAATACATATAGACATTTTAATTATAGAAAAAGCAACAAAACAGTTAAAACTGAGTTTTGTGATAACTATTCAAACCAATACTCAAACCGCAAAAATTCACATATATGCCCGGCCAAAAGGTCTATATATAAATGACTAAAAATACAAACTAGCTTTTTAAATTTGTACTCTAATCCTTCCATATGTCATATTCACATATAATTTTAACGGTATTTTAAGAAAATATATATGGAAAGCACTATTTCTTTTCGGTAAAATATTAAGAGCTACAATATAGCAACAGAACAAAAAAAAATACATCAACCAATGAAATTTTGCCGGATATACTAGCATTTTTTTTTACTTGCAGTTTTTTTTTTTTTTTATTCACCATCCATACCTTAGTGGTTTGGTTAAGACTTTATACAATACTAATATGTAAGTATATAATAAATTTAACATACCTTGATAAACTCAATAGAGCAGTTAACTTTGCTTTCACAGTAGGACACAATCTCGCCAATATCTTCTTGATACACTTTTTTTGTAAATTCAACTTCCTCACTTAGCTGCGTTTCTGTAATGCGTTCAAGAGATTTAATCAAAAACTACAATTATTTATGATGTCTATCAGAATTGCAACTACAAAAAATCTGCGAATATCTCTTGCTAATAATCTTTCTGTATTTGCTATGTCTCTTATTCTTTTCTGTCCACTATTTATACAGTTTGTTATCGCTATTTTTATTTTTTTTTTACAATTAAAAACATATTTATTACACCTAAGTATAAACTAAAAACAACTTAATCCAACAACATGTTTATCTTGGAGATTATCGTTCAGTAATTAAATTTATTTTCAGTATAATTAAAATTGCATTAATTCTTTTTTAACAAAAAACAACTTTTAAGGAAAAAAGTGCTAACATTTTACTGATTTGACTTTATTTTTAGTATTTTAAAATAAAATTTTTACATATTTGGTTTAAAATGAAGTTTAAATTTTATTTTCACGTTTTCTTTCGTCGGTTTTTATCATTACTTTATCCGAAAATGACAAATTCTGATTTAATAGGTAATTGTATCCCCCTCCCCTTTAAAGTTCAAAATGCCTAATTAAAACTGGGTACAAAATACTTTTAATGTGAAACCTATGCTTACTATAATGTATAAGCATTTAATTTTTTTATTTTAAAAATGTATCTGCATAAACTGATTAAATATCTTTATCAGTCCATTTTCCCTCTCTTAATTTTCAAATTAAAAACTTCGAAATTATCGGGTTGATGGAATATAAGTAGTAAAATTATTATAAAAGAAATATCTTAATAAACTTTAAAGATATTAAATTATGCTGTTGAAATTTGTAATTGTTAACCCCTTCTTCCGACTACATTAAAATATATATATATTTGATTTTACATTAATTGCAAGAATATGCTACTAAAAGCATATCAAAAAAAAATATGTTCGTGTGTGGATATAAAATATATTTAAAAAAATTTTTTTTCATGCGATTGTCTGTGGTGAGCTCGTGCACGCTTGTAAATAAAAAGATTAACTTAGAATATTATATCTATATGTTTTTTTATTCTGTATATTTTATTTTGATATTCATAGTATGCCCACGATATATGAAATTAGGTAGTTTTTCCAAATGAGAGGCAAAATTTCAGTAACTTTATATTTTGAGGATTTTTGTTATCATTATGTAGAAAATCGTGCAGAAATGATAAATTAATTAAAAAACGAAGCAGAACAATTAATGTTTAATAGTAACTGCCTTATAAACAAATAATTACGTTTCTGTTAATAATAAAATAAAATAGAAGCGTGTTTAAAACTGGCTTTTAATATTTTTTATTAGTTAAATTATATGGATTCAATCTTTTGTTTTTAAATTTCTACAAAGTAAAATTAACACGATAGTCATTCGTTTTCAGCACTTTACTTAGCAAAAAAAAAGTCCCTTCAGAAATCATTTTCTTAATTTTGTTATTAAATATAGTTTTACATTTGCTTTTTTAAAAAAGTATCATATATGCTTGCATGTAAAGAGTATAACGAACAGTTCTATAGAAATAATTAAACACAGACAGAATCTTTTTTTTTTTTTTTTTTACAAAATTGACCGATTAATATCAATAAATTTGGTGTACCAATCGCATTTTATTGTGTAATGAAATGTATATATAAATATAGGTAGGATGACCATATTTCCACAGGTCCTAATCAGGACAGACTACTAAAAAAACTATTGCAAATTGCTGTATATTTCACTACGAAAAAAAAAAAATCACAAAACAATAGACAATTGTCTATATACATATACTAGTTTAACTTTAGGCTTTTAATGTTTATATATTATCTAATAAAACAATATCGTAAATTGAAAACACATCAAAATAATGGGAGCTTTTTACATTTTGGGAAAACCACTGATTAACCAAGCAAAAAATTAATTAATAAAATATTAAATGAATAAATATTAATTTATAAAAAATTAAAGTTAAAATTAAAAATAGAAATGAGTGGTATATTCAAAATAAAAACGTAAAAATATTCTATTGTAATTATATTATTGATTCTTCTGAAGATTGAAAAATTGTATATAATAGCGTTATATTTATAATAAAAATAATATTTGAAATACAGGCATTCTTATACCTGGAACTTAATTGTAAAGCAGATCTTCAACTATCCACACTATCTCAGGTATATAGAAATAAAACAAACTAACTCCTTTTTAAAACTTGATTTTTTATGACTATAATCATGAAAAAGAAATCCAACGTTTCGACTATTTTTTATAGTCTTTTTCAAGGCACACTAAAATAATATATATATACAATAAATATCACATATTCAAAAAAAAATAATAATAATAAATTAATTAAAAATTACAAAATATATCCATAACCAAAATTTTCTTTTTTTTACCTTATCTCACTCCCCTTTCCTATTACAATCAGGACTTAAACACAACTAATTCCTTTTTAAAAATCAATATATATCAAATAAAAACTTTTAATTAAAAACCTATTATTTTCTTTTATCTTTTTCTATTAACATCCTATTTAATTCTGGTTTTATTTCATTTATGTATACACCCTCTTTTATTATCCTTTCATTATATGAGTTAATACATTCCAAAGGTGTTATTTCAAAATCCCCATGCTTAAATTTATTCTTATGAATGTAAATAGCAGAATTTTTATCACCTAAATGCTGTTTTAATCTAGTTTTTAATTTATTTTTACTAGTCCCAATATATGTCATTTCTACTTTCTTTCTAAACAATTCAAACATTTTTGTTTTATTTCTATATTAGATATATATGAACTATTTTGAATAGAAGAATTGTGTGTTGGATATATTAAATTATTATCTCATACTACTGATCACATGACCACACATGTAGAAAAGATAAATAAGCATTAATAATGTGCTAAACCAGCACTCATCAACTAGTCCAGATTATCATCTCCCACACATATATATAATCAGTGCTCAGTTTATATTAAGATAGCAAATCTTTATACTTTAATGGACAGGTTTCAATCTACTCTAACCTCCAACTCTTCAGCCATCTATATCATTGAAAATCTGATGATGGAATGCCCAAATCCCATACTGATACAATATTGTGTTGTGCCCATGTTGACCTCAAATCACTCTGACCCCTCATGTATAGGACAGTATCCATTTAAATACATAGAAGAGGGGTAGAAAGAATGCAAGACTAATGTGTAAGATTTGAAATACAGGCATTCTTCTTGTACCTGGAACTTAATTGTAAAGATAGAAGATTTGAACTCAGACTTTCAAGCAACCTTCAATTATCCACACTATCTCATACTACTGATCACATGACCATACATGTAGAAAAGACAAAAAATCACTGATATATATATTTTACTTATCCCTTTTCTATGTATTTAAATGGATACTGTTCTATATATGAGGAGTCAGAGTGATTTGAGGTCAACATGGACATCACAATATTGACATGAGCATGAGATTTGGACATTCTATCATCAGATTTTCAGTGGTATGGATGGCTGAAGAGTTGGAAATTGGAGTAGATTGAAACCTGTTCATTAAAGTATAAAGATTTGCATTTATTAAAGAGTATTAATAGCCAAATTGATGTATTGATTCTAGTTGTTTAATGTTGTTTTGCAGGGTAGTTGAATATATTATGTAGAGTCCCTCATTATATTTAACTACATGGTATTAATTTATCTGTTATTATTATAAAGATGAACCCAAGATATTAAATAATTATAGTGTTGTATGAAGTGATGATGAATAAGATTTAGGTTAATGTTAAATTTTAATATTATTTTATAAAAGAATAGTAATAGATTTGTTTTCATAATGACTGTAATAAGGTGTTAAATTAGGATTTATGTTACATGTGTTATAAGACAAGAGTATTACAAAGGTAGTTTTATTATATAAATTAAGTGAGGGTAATATTTTTATGCCATTAAAAATATATCTTTCGGGATACATCCTCAATGTTAAACCAACACGTATCTTTGTTGGATGTCTCAAGTAAGGAATTTCATAATTTTATATTAGTATTTTTAATCGAACCTTTGTTAATAGCAAGTAATGAGTTAATTGTATTTTAAATTGTTAATAAGATAGATAAACTGAGTATTTAATTTGAACCCTGATTACTTTTAAGGCGCTTCTGTCGAAGGTTTTAGCCTTTCACGTTATTAAAACTTGATTACGAATTATTATATTTATCAATAACTAGCTGGAATTCTTTAGATTAAATCTGCCTAGATTGTTTAAATAAGGATACAATATATATAGCAATTAATCTATCCATCAACATTTTTTAATAAAACATAAATGTCAAAAAGTTTAATAATCACCAGCTTTGATATCTTACTAGTGATTATAACAAATGAAATCATAAAATCGCCAATATAATCTATAAAATATGGTGATAAATGTTATTTAAGTACACACCTGAAAAGTAGCACAGATGCATTCCTACTGCATGTTACATAACTACATTTTGATTATCTTGACCACAACTGTTCTTTTTTAATAATAAAAAAGTTAGAGCACACAAAATTTTTCATATGTAGAATCAGAAAAATAAATCAACTTTATAAACCAACCATAATCTATATTAACATTCAGGCAGTGACTGAAATACATTAAGCATTTAATCCTATTTATCAATGTAGTAAAATAACAATCAAAAGTGCAATTAAAATATCATAAAATCTTAAAATCGCTTTAAGATTGCAAAGAAGTAAAAATATAAATGAATATTATGAGAAATCTAAATAAAGCTCCTTAAAAAAAAAGTCAGCTAAATATTATTTAAAAGAACCCCAAAAAAATTATTTGTAAAATAGAATGTATAATCTAGTTGGTTTAATATATATATTAAATTCTGCCCATCTTTCTTCTTTGTGTTTAAATGGACATATTAAGATCCTACATATGAGGGGTCAGTGGCTTAGGGTCAACATGGCTTTAACAATAATAATGACATCAACAAGAGCTTTGAACATCCCATCATTAGATTTTCAATGATATGAATGGTGGAAAAGTTAGTGGACAGCACTAAAGCCTGTTCATTAAAATTTGTGGATTTTTAATCTTAATATAGAAGCAAGCACTGATTATATATGTGTGTGAGAGATGATGAAAGGACCAACTGATGAATGCTGGTTCAGCACGAAATAGGGATGTTGGAGATCATATATCTTTTTCACATGTATATAGTTATGTGTATCCGTTATATTAGACAGTGAATGATTGAAAATAGCCTAAAATTCTGGGTTCAAATCCCCTTTTATTATATTTGTTTTATTTCTTATATAATCGCCTTATCATAGAAGGGAGATTGATTAAGCATAAGCTTCTATTTTATTATTAACAGATAAATAATATGTTATTTGTTTATGAGGCAATGATGATTTAACGATTGCTCTGCTTTGGTTTTTAATTTATAATTTCTGTACGATTTTCTACTTAATCCTCAAAATTTATAAAGTAACTGAAGTTTTGTCTCTCATTAAGCAAAACTACCTCATTTCATATATCATGGGCAAATATGAAAATCAAAATGAAATATACAGAATAAAAAACTTCTAGATAGAATATTTTAAGTTAATCTTTTTATTTACAAGCGTACACGGGCTCATTACAAATAATCAGATGAAAAAAGTTAAAAATATATATTTTATATCCACATATGCAGATATTTTTTTAAAAGCGATATGCTTTTAGTAGCACATTCTTGTGATCAAGGTAAAATCAAAAAAAAATTATATATTACTGTAGTTGGGAGAGCAGGTTAACTATTACGAATTGAAACGGGATAATTTAATATCTTTAAAGTTTAAGATGTTTTTTTAATAATAATTTTATTACTAATATTTCATCAATTCGCTAATTTGGAAGTTTTTAATTTGAAAATTAAAAGGGAAAATGGACTAGTAAACATAAGTTTATGCCAGTTTTATTTAGGCACTTTGAGTTATAAAAAAAAAAGTTAGTCTTGCATTGGTGGTCGAGAGGTCAGCGCGAATGCCATGCATTTGCAGGCAGTTGCCCGGGTTGCGGGTTCGCGTCCCGGCCGATGCTATGACACTTAAAAAAGTGCAATTGCCTATTAAATCAGAACTTGTCATTTTCGGATAAAATAAACTGAAGAAAATAAAATTGAAACTGTATTTTAAACAAAATATGTAAAAAAATTATTTTCGAGGTACTAAAACTAAAAAGTCAAATGAGAAAAATGTTATCACTTTTTTCTTTAAAATAATAATCCAATTTTATTTATAGTAAAATAATTTAATTACTGAATGACAATCTTCCAAGATAAACTTAATAGATTAAATTGCTTTTAATTTATACTTGTGTGATTAATATGTATTTAATTGTAAAAAATAATAATTGATAAATAGTGGTAACAAATCTCAAAAAAACTATATAGTAATTCCGTTGGACATTATAGATAATTGTAACGTTTGATTAAATCTCTTGAACGCACTACAGAAACCTTGCTAATAATAAAGTGAGGAAGTTGAATTTACAAAGAGGTTGTATCAAGAAGTTATCGGTGAGATCGTGTTGTGCTGTGAAAGTAAAGTTATCTGCTCCATTGAGTTTATCAAGATATGTTAAATTTATTAATACTTACGTAGAATATTTTATAAATAAAATTTCGCAGTTTTCAATATGGCCGATTGTGAGGCAGAGAACCTCGAAAGCGGCTAAGCCATAATTAAATTAATAATTATTTTCGTTTTATAACTTCTGCATGTTGCGTACTGCATGATCTTTGTAAATTATTAAATAAATTTTTTGTGAATTAAATTTAATTCGTTATACTACAATTTTTTATATACAATCAAGTTACATTGATTAATCTACTTTATTTAAATAATATATTTAAGTTTAATGCTCATGCAAATTATGTAAATTGTTTCATTTTTAATACAAAATATTGGGGAAAAAACTAATAAAAATAAGTCAAGTGTTGGTGGCCTAGCGGTTAGCATAGCTGCCTTCCAAGCAGCTGATCCGGGTTCGCTTCCGGTCACGCTTCGACATATAATAAAAAAATACATTTAATATATATATTGGATTACATTTGTGAACATTAAAATTTCAGTTTTTTTCATAGAAAACACTAAAACATGGTTTTGATTTTTCTATTTGATAAAAATAATGAATTCAGTTTTAAAAAACATTGAAAAAAATAATGAATTCAGTTTTAATTAAACTATAGTGTATTAACCAATCTTCTGTAATTTGGTGATAATTATATTCTTCATTTGATAAAAAAAAAAAAAAGTCTTAGTACTGCTTTTACTAGATAGTGAAACTCTACGTACCGTGTCTAGACGATAATGTGATCGGTTTCTGATCACTTTTAGTACTAATTCCTATTTATAAAAATTGTACCACGGTTAAATTTTGATCCATTTATTTTAGTAGTAAATTCTTACTAAAAAAATTATATTCTTAATTTGATTTGAACTACGATGCTACGATAATATTTCATTGAGAAATATTTTTCATTGAGAAATAGTTTTTTCCCAATCAAATTTCAAAAGTCACTGAATGCCCTATTACCAGTAAAGATTAATGTTGAATAGGTTATAATATTCCTATAAAAAAAACTTAATCTGTCTGTTTAAGCTACAACAAAGGTATTGTATATTGATTATGTATTTACTGATTAGTATATTACATAATATATATTAATAAATACAACAATTTTTAAATTTTTATATGACTATTATAAAAATATAAATACACACCAACATTTTAACTATTTTATAATAGACTTTTTCAAAGGAAACTGAAAAATACAAATACTGTATATAATAATAAATATAAATATCACATATCCCAAACTAATCCAAAAATTTAAAAATATTAAAAATACTTTTTACCTCAAACCCTTTCTATTACAAACAATGTCAAAATTTTATCAATTTTTTTAGATTTATATACCCTTCCAAAAATACCCTAAAAACATTTAATTAACAAATCTATTATTTTATTTTCTATTAACATTCTATTCAATTCAGATTTAATTTCACTAATGTAAATTCCTTCCTTTATTACTCTTTCATGGTATGATTTTATACATTCTAAAGGTTTTATTTGAAAATCTTGGTTTAAATTTAGTTACATTATAAATAGCAGAATTTTTATCACTTAATTGCCTTTTAATCTAGTTTCTAATTTATTTTTTGTAGTCCCAACAAATGACATCTCTACATTATTTTTAATACAATTCAAACATTTTATTATGTAAACCAATTTCATAATTTCTAAATCATCACCCTCCCTATTATTATCAATTAAAAAACTTTTTTTCTTTTTATAAACAGGGTTAATGAAAATATTTCTTATTAATCATTTTAAATAATTTTTTAAACTTTAAGAAACAAATCCTTTGATATATTGATACCAATATAAATTACCATTTTATTATTATTATTTAATCTTATTTTATTCTTTATTGTATCAATATTTTTTTTTTTTTTTATCAATATTTTTGTTAGAAAATAATATCTCTAAGATAATCATTTATAAAACACTAGTGCTTTATCATATTAATCTCATTTTTAAACAAATTATTATTTAAATATAATGTAATTGCTTTTTGAATTCTATCATTAATAATATTTATTTTACTATTATTATCAATATCTGACAACCAATTATTTAATAATCTAACAAATGTTTTTTTTCTATATATAGAGGTTTCTATTATAACATTAGTATTACCAATTTGTTGTTAATCTTAACATCCATATATTCAATAACATTAATATTTTATTTTTTCATAATAATTTTTTTCTTTACTATTAATATATTTCAAAAAATTATCTGCTTTTTATTTGCGTTAAATATTACAAAATAATTGTCAACATACCTTGCTTAAAAATTGGTTTATTATTACTATTAACAAAATATTTTTCAAAATTGTACATATACTGTAATGATCAAATATGTATAATTTGCTAATGACCAAAAGACCAAGAAGGCACCCTCAACCAGTATGCATAAAGATATCACTACCCCATGATCCTAGTTTAAACCTCTACCTAGGTTTCCTAGTCTCTGCTGCATAATTAACATTTTTGACATCACACAGCTTCTCTTCTTCATACAGCTCTGCTTAGTTCAGAATTCTGCATACTCTAAACTCTTGATTATTAACCTTTCTAACTCTCAAATATTTATCTATTATTTATATGGTTCTGACTTGCAAATAATGATGACAACATATTATTAACAAGAAATAACTATAAGAAAATTATGAACAGGGTGACATATATTTACATATGAGAACAAAAGGTAATTTACTGGTTTTTACAAATATTATCAAGAATGATAGTAATTTAAAATAGATATAAAGGTAGTGTGTCTCATTTAATCCATAAGGTATTTACATTAATATCAATCAATCAATTATAGGTTTGAATTAAACTATGTTTTAATTATTTTAACTTAATAATATTAGGGCACAACTGTGAGATTACAAATGGCTACAGCTATGGAGACTTAGTTGAAAGCTTAATATAAAGAAAGAATGTTGAAACATCATTGTGTGGGCTTCACTGATAATAATGATAAGATGGATTGACTTAGCAATCTTGGCTGCATGATTCATCAGTAAAAGTAGATGTCCAGGCTGCAGGGGTGCTTCTGCTTCAAGCCGAAGGCTCATCATAAAATAAGGATATATATGTACTATATATTAGGATTTATGGTATGGGGATCCAATCCACTGATCCTACCTAGCCCAATGATAAGTTATATATTCGGAATTAATTTTCTTAAAGAGAACTCATCAGGCACACAGGCCTAATATAGCAGGCACTGGATGCACTGTGTATATATGTAAAAGTAAATCATGCTAATGAGGTAACAAAATATATTTAATATAATCACTGAAATCACAGCCAGGCAGTAATGCAATTACAGAATTGAATAAAATAATATTTAATCAACTTTGTGCCCAAGCTAAATTAAAATAGTAAAATTTTATATAATTAATGTAAATCCCTATGTAATAAAATATGAGTTTTAACCTTACCACAATTTTAATCATAGCTTTATGAATCTAGCTATTACATATAACTTACAGATAAGGGGAAACATCTTAACAACTCATAATAATTATTGACATTTTTAGTCTGCTCTTTACTATATTAATTTAATGACAGATATTTATGGCTTGCTCAGAGTTACATATTGTGACAGGCACTCTTGGAATGTCCATGCACATTAAAACTGTAATCTATCAATATTATAATAAAAAGTCTAGTATGAATTATGTAAATATATTGTGAAATAAATGATGATGGTCTGTGTTTATATTTTGCGAAATAAATGATGATGGTCTGTGTTTATATTTTGCTACATGCAAGAATAGATTAAATATTCAAACTTATAATTGGTAATTTTATGTGTGTTATATATTATATATGCGAGTAATACTTCTGTTTTATTTTTAATTGCCGCAAATGTTTCACATTTGGAATTTTATTAAAAGTTGTTTACATGTTGGAACACATTTATATAAAAAAAGAATAATTAAAAATAATTGTGGTCCAACATGTCTATATTTTATCAGATATGGTCTCTGTTAATAAGTTAAAGTAAAGTCAGGTTGCTATTGTTTTTACCGAATGTTAAATTTTATTAATGAATTAATGGTCATCCTGTTTTGTATTTTATTTTTAAGATCAAGAGAATCCGTCAAGCATTAATAGCCAAGAGGTCAATGCAGCCGCCTTGCAGACGGTTGTTGCGGATTCGCCTCCTGGTTGATGCTATGACATATGGGGGGGAAAAGAACAAGAGAATCTGAGACAATTAGATGCCAAGATCAGCAGAGAAAATCTGATTTTATTTTTTGTGTTTTTTAGTTTTGATCTTTTATCAGGGAAAACTGAAACTTTCTTTTGTGTCAAAAGTGAAAGTTGATGAAATGGAACTCCTTAATCAATCAAGGTGGTCTGAGTGAAAACCAAGATAGAAATTGAAAGATAAAATTTAAAGATTAAAATAATGGATACGAAATACTAAGGTGTAAAAAGTTATATAGAGTTGCCTGATGCAATAGTTACAGGGTGATACTTAAATTCATAGTGTAATGAGTGTGTTATATAAGCTGTTCACCAGGCGCTGAGGATAGTGACTAATATAGAATTGTAAAGAGAAGTGTGAATATAGAGAATAATCTAATGCAGAAGGAGCAACTAATATAGAATCATAGAGAAAAGTGTAAATATAGAAAAGAATCTAATTCAAAATGAGGAAATGTAATATAGAACCATAGAGATCATCATAAGACATCATCTAACATAGAAAAGGCAAGCAAGAAAGCTTTTTTGCATTGTTGCAGAAATATTGCATTTCTGTGCCAGGTTCATCTGACTGATGATTATTGTCAGCTACACTGCCAAGACCCATTCGTAAGGCCATATCTCAGAAAGAGAAGTCAATTGTTCAATATTAAAGAAATAAGCAAAAAGGGAAGATCCAAGCTCAGCTTCAAATAAGAATCCCACAAAATCTATATATATAACAGAAGTGGCAGTTTTCTGAAGTTGTCCTAAAGAAGAAAATGGTAAAAATCTAAAGAAAATGAAAATGTCTACATTAGTCAGTAACATGGAATAGAATCCCACATCAGTGCACCATCCCAACTCCTTCCAAGCCATAACAATTGAGCCACTAATACCAGCTGATGAAAATGAGCATAGAAATACCTACATCTTAATGAAGTGAAAAAAGTTCTTGCTGCCCTGTTGTCCAGTTGTATAGTGCACTCAGAAACTCCAAAGTCTGGATGAAGTCCGAAGATGCCAGATGGTATAATTTCTTTTATTCATTTACCAATTTTATTTAAATATTGTTTATATGCTTTAATAAAAAAAGAAAATGTCAACTGTTTATCCACAAAGCGTGGGATTGTTTCATGTGAAACCATCCTTTCACATTAAGTTTAAATTGCCTAGATGTGCTTATGTATATATGTGTGATATATGTGCGCTTTCTTTAATTTTATTGCCTATAACATATATGTGCATATAGTATAAAGAAATGTAAATTGATTTAAATCATAGTTTTGCTTTTGTCTCCACATGTGCTTGATTTATATACAAGCGCATGCTTATAAAATGTTTATTTAAGTAGTGGAAAGAATGTGTAAATAGTTATATATGTATAACCATATTTTTTGATTTACAACAGTAATGCTTCATATGTGCATGTGTGAGTAGAAGCTCAGATCATTGCAGTCAAGGGTATTTATATGAAAATAAGAGAGATACATATCTAAATTGAATAAACCTTATTCTTAATTTTCTTTTTGGATTATAATACTGGGGAGTTCAGAGAATGGATTTTTCTTGATGTAAATAAATGGTGATGGATTATTTGGGGAAATAAATATTTGTTTTTGTGTTATAAATTATGTCTTGATGAGTGCCTCATTTATTTTTCTGTCTCTTTAATAATATTAAATGCATATATTTCTGATAGTGGCATAATCCACCAATAACCCGAGATAAAGAGGTGATTGAGATAAGTCCATGGGACATTAATGGGAGCTTAAAAATTTGATATCATGCAGATATCTTTTTTTATTCACTTCATATGCTGCATTGGTAGTTGTATATTCTTTTAGGAGAGCTTTTCTCTTTTCAGAAGTGGTGCGTAAAGACCAGGTTCAAATTTGGGCTTTCAAAGCTATGCAATGACCAATGCATATCCATCAGCAGGGCAATAGAGTTTTAACAAGGGAGAGATCAGGAAATATAATCAGCATTGGTTTGATCTCTCTCATTTAACAATTCAATAGGTTAACTTTAAGGTATCATATACAGATTTTTTGTAGATTATGAAAAGGCATTTGATTCTATAAACATTTCTTCAGTGATTAAAGCATTGGGTCATCAAGGTGTAGATCCAGGATATTGTCATATTTTGAAGAATATTTATAAAAATGCACCAGCAACAATTAGATTACATAATGATACTGGGAAAGTCAACATTGAGATGGGTGTAAGACAGGGTGACTCCATATCTCCAAAAATTTTTACAGCAGTGCTGCAAGAAGTATTTTATGGATTAAAATGGAAAATTAAAGAAGTAAAATTAAATGGAGATTATTTAAGTCATTTAGATTTTGCAGATGATGTAGTTGCTTTTGCAAATAATGCTTTAGAACTGCTGGAAATGTTGCAGGAGTTATCAGATGAAAGTAGAAAAGTAGGACTAAAGATAAATGTTAAAAAGACTAAAGTAATGTTTAATCAATTTTCTCAAAATATGAAAATGAAGATTGATTATGATGAGTTAGAAGAAGTTAACAGTTACAAATACCTTAGTCAGATTATTAATACAGATGCAAACATAATGGATAAAATTAATCATAGAATTAAACTTGGTTGGAGTGCTTTGATAAAATTAACTTGATACTAAAAGGAAATATGCCTATGTGTTTGAAAAGGAAGGTTTTCAATAAATGTGTTTTACCAGTTCTTACTTATGGATCTGAGACTTGGACACTTAATAGAAGAGCAATACAGAGACTTCAGACAACTCAAAGAAGTATGGAGAGATGTATGTTGGGAGTAACAAGAAGAGATTGAAAGCACATTGTATGAATAAAAAAACAAACAGGTGTTACTGACCTCATTGAAAAAGTTAAAAGATTGAAGTGGAGTTGGCTGGACATATTGCTAGAAGAGATGATAATAGATGGACAATTGAAATCTTAAACTGGATTCCAAGAGATTGTAAAAGACCCAGAAAGAGACCACATATTAGATGGATGAATGAAATAAGAAAGTGTGCAGGGATGATGTGGAGAAGGGAAGCTAAAGTTGAAAAAGATGAATTGGACTTGGAGAAATCTTCATTTTGCAGTGGATTGACAATGGTTGATGAAGATGATGATATAGATTTTATTATTGAATTTGTAATGATCCCATACCTAATGTGCAACAGTCATTTCATATTCAGTTATGTGTGTATGGTAATAATCCACAAGGCATAGGGTAGGCATTAACTGGTACAATATATAGCATCATGCTGCATACATAGAGAATGTGGACAACTTTATTTAGTTTAAAGTACCTTTACTTCATGGTAAAATACAAGTCATAAAACAGAATTATGTTACTTATTTACATTCATATATTTATATGGCAACACTTAATTAAATATATTTATTAAAGAAAATTAAATAATACCACTCATCATCCCTCACTAGTTTCTCTTTATCAAAATTGATATTTTGACATTTTTAGTTATTGTCCAGATTTCTTTCTGACAACGGCTTCATTTCAATTGTGTTTTTGCTTCATCCAAGTATTTCTACATTATTTCTATTTCTGAGTTACTCCAGTTCCTTTGATTTTAAGTGTGTAAGTATACCTAGTGTTTGTTTTTTCCTTTTGATTTTTTTTTCATAATTTGCTAATGCCGGTTACAATCATTTTCACGTGAACCATAAATATAACTTCATGAATCCAGAAACTGGTGTTCATGTACAAAACATTGAAAGACTATGGGGTTCAGTAAAATGGCAAAATAAGCAGCAGTAATTGAGATTAAGGCAATATCTTGACTCATACTTGGCTGAATTTATGTGGCTTAGATTTCATAAAAATCACGACACATTCATTCATTTATTACCATTTCTGTGGAAAATCTCATTCAGGCAATATACTTCATGATTATGTATTCAGTAAAACTCCATTTTGGGGGGAAATTTTTCAATTGAAATCTCCATTTTGTGTCAAAAAAGTAAATGATAAATTGCTTGCTTCAATGTGACAATTCTTATTTTATATTAGACAGTAAGTAGCGTATGTATACAATTTTGTTTTTTTTTGTAAATAATATTTTAGGTAATTTTTTGTAATTTAATGATTGTTTTGTCTGTATCTAAAATAACATTTGGGACTTGTGTAATGGTGTCTTGTGTCTCGTATTTTACATATTTTTGGGCCAAAAAATTTGATCCACTTAAAATAGAATATTGTTTATAAATTTAGTGTTTAGTATCAATTTCTTGGTAAAATTCATATCTTTAGTATTGTTATAAATTTATATTCCACACTATATTTTATATTTTTTCTGTCATATATATTTTTCTATATGGCAAATTAAAAAATTTTTTTTGTAACTTGTTTAAAATGTACATTTTAAGATTGGGGTTTTTTGGTGAAATTCATATCTTTAATATTGTTATAAATTTTATAGTTTTTCATAAGAAAGTTGTATATATTTCTATATGGCAAATCAATATTTTTTTAAATGTTCTTTTAATATTGATTTCTTGCTCAAATTCATATCTTTTTATTATTGTTATAAATTTAAATTCCATTCTATTTAATATTGTTATAAATTTTAAACTTTTTTGTGTGAGAGTGTATGTGTATATACTATTGTTATAAATTTTATACTTTTTGTGTGAAAGTTGTATATAATTCTGCTCCATATTTTATATTTTTTGTGTAATTGATATATTTAGTCCTGCAGTATGGAGCATGTATTAGACATACTATGTCTTTTCACATATATATTCAAGCTGTTGATAACATTGTAAATCTTAAAAAAATATCATGTACAAGATCCATGTACACATTGTTTTGGTCAGATTACAAAATTATAAAGTTATCAATGGATTGATATGAAATGTGAAATGATGCAGCAGGTCTACTTACTATGTGCTCCATGTTGCAGGACTAATTTGCAAGTACCAAGAAATGCTGAAGAAAAATGAGAAAAGTGGGTGGCATTTCAAGAACAGTTTTAAAAAAATAAAGTAAAAAGTAAGGAAATTATACAAAGTACTATGAAAAGTATGAGAAAAGATAGGATATCACAAGCAAAAGTACAGGTACATTAAGAATGGAAAATTATAGAAAAAATATCTGCTGACATGGAGCAAATTAATAAAAGAGTTTTTGAAAGCCAGATGCAAATATGAAAGATTATGCAGTTTATTATAGAAATGAAAGAAAGGCTTGAAGTCAGACAATTATAAAAAGAATCTGATGAGCAGCAGTGTTGGAGTGTCACTGAAGAGTGTGTGGAAGACTGAAAAAGAGGTGTCTTATATAATAAACATGATAAGGATAGGAAAAACTGGTTGGAAATCTGAAATAATGAAAACAAAAGAGGGAATCAGAAAGACATCTGAGATAAAAACAAAAGAGAGAATCTGATAGGTATAATACCAAAGGAAATAAGTAAAAGCATCACCACAGAAAGCATTTGTATAAGAAATCAAGATGTCTATTTTAACATAAACAAGTTTTGAAAAAATCAAGTATTTGGGAGCAATGCAGGTGAAACACCAATGAAACACCTTGAGAGCTTGGCTAATTATTTTTAGTTAAATACAAACATTTGGTTGTGGGATAAAACCACATTTGAGCTCCTTCAATAGATTGATGGAATTCATTAATAGCCCACAATCTCATTATGCAGAGTATCAAGTTGCAATCCTCAATAACTTCTGAAGTGAGGAACAGCAAGAAATAAACCAAGGTCAGATGATGCAAGGAAAATTTTAGATTAGTAGTGATGAAACTTTTACACAATTTTTTAGATGTCAAATAGCAAAATTAAAACCACTTAATGCTTGTGCTTTGTCTGAAAATCAAATTATCTGAATAAAGTGCAACCATCTGCAATTTATATTCAAGCAGGTTTTTTATGCGTTGACAAAAAGATTAGTTTTTAAATGGTATTGATCTGAATATACAGGGGTCAGAATAGTAATAGCATAGATGACATGAAGCACTTTAATAAATTTAAAAAAGAAAATATCATGAGGATATATAAAATTAGAGAATCGTAACAGATTCCAACTAAATTGGCAAAAAAAGCACTTCTAGTATAGGAATAACAAGAATTGTAATATAAACTTGAAGCATTCCAAACCCAAGAAATTAAATATTCCAATATTACCTGGGTATTTTTTGCTCAGTAAAAGCAAGTTTCAGTAGCAAAAATATAGATAAAAAGTAGTTAGCAATAACTCAGAAAATGGCAGAATATATGCCAAAGCTATGTGGATGAAGATAATATCAATAAAAAATACCTTAAATGATGCAAGGACTGACCTGTATTAGAAAGGTAAAAGGACAAATGCATTTAGAATAATGACAAAATTGCAATATTAAAAAAATAAATAGCAAAGTCTCTGATCATGAATTAAAAGAGAAAAAAAGAAAGGTAAATAAATAAAATTATGTAAAGGGCTATATAATGTCAAATTTTAAAGATATTTAGCCATGAACTTAAGTAGTTGTCATAAAAAATTGGGCAGTGATGAGATTTGGTATGTGTTAACAGTTTCAGACTTACTGGAGAACTTATGATTTTGCTATATTTGTGAGTACTACTAAGCTGTCTAAGAATTATGTAGTTGAAGATTTGTGTTCAGGTAATTTTAAATTTTTAAAAAATATTTTTAGTTTTAAAGCACCAGATGGGATCTCCTTCCAAGAGCAGCATTTTATGTAATTCAGTGATGCATATTTAGGGAGTCAGTAGATGAATTCTTGGCCTGATTATTCTTTTTTATTATTGTCATTTGGCTTTAATATAGAAGACCTTGGTTTGTATCCTCATATTAACATAACTCTGTGACACTTGTTCTTGATATAGAAGCATTTCAGATATTTTCAGTTATGTATATCTGCATGGTTTATTTATAAGGTTTGATAGGAAATCTGGACATTGAGATAAACATGGTATTCTTGGAACTTAATATCAAGCAAATATAAAGAGTAAATAATGATCAATAATAATGTAGATTGATTGTTGAAGATTAGTTAAACAAGTCAAATTAAAACAGGAAAAACTCACTATACATATTGCCACACATAGCAAGCTAAAGTGATCAATGGATGCCAGAAGGCTTGTGCATAAAATCCCCATCTAGTGCCTACTCATTCAATATCTCCAGACTAGTTTCTGGCTTGTGACCTTCATCAATGAGGAGTCTTGTATCTGAGAGCACTGCACCTAGATCTTAGGATCTAATGCAACCCTCCAGCTGCCACCTTTTATCTCCACTTAATTACAAAACTATGAATCTTAAATTGAAAACACCTTAATGTTTTCAATCCAAGTCCATTAGCTTATATAGTCATATGGGTCTGAACTGATACCCATACATTTTGGTGTCTTTGGTTCTTTAATAACCATAGCCACCACTATCCTATTAGGTAGGATTGGTTTTAAGCCAATAAACATCACATGACCACCACTTCTTATGCTTGTGTATAACTGTTTTAAAACAGGCAAAACTCACTATACGTATTACCACACATAGCAAGCTAGAGTAATCAATGGATGGTAGAAGGCTTGTGCATAAAATCCCCATCTAATGGCTACTTATCCCATATCCCCAGACTAGTTTTTGACTTGCAGCCTTCATCAGTGAGGATCCTTAGATCTGAGAGCACTGTACCTAGATCTTAGGATCTAATGCAACCCTCCAGCAGCCACCTTTTATCTCCACTTAATTACAAAAGAAAAATGGTTTCAAAATGATGTATCCATTGTGACTATTTTTATTTTATTTTTAGTGGGGGTAACATACTACTACATTATAGTACATTAATGCAAACTCAATAATAAATAAGCATTTTCTTTGTGAAATAACAACAGATTTTAATTTTATTTAAATAAAATCTTTATTAACGAAAATAAAAATTATATACCTTTTTACAACAACTATATATAAATTACTGATCGTTATACTTACTTATATATTATTTTATAAGTTTTTTCTTTAATTTAATAATACTTTTTAAATTTTTATTTAATGTCCATAATTTACAAGCAGGCAGGCCAGTGCTTGACCAAATATTTTCCATTATTTTTGATGCAATGTATTTGATACAATTATTAAAGTATTTATTCCAATCATAACAAAGAGTATAAAAACATTTAATTCACATAATGCAATGGATAATAAAAAATGTAATTGATTAAAAAAACTTGGCAATTTTCTATTATGTATGATGCATGAATATTTTTGATATTAAGGGTTTAAATGCTATATATTCTTGAAACAAATGAAAGAAGATTTTATCTTTCATCTTACAAAAAATATATGAAGGCACCAAATTCATTTTAGCTGACCATTTAAATAAACCTTTGTTGGTAGGAAACAATTTAAAACTTTGAAGCACAATTTGAGATACAATTCTATTAGCCAGTGTTGGCTGCTTGATGGCATTTTTGCTATGCAAAAACACAGAAATATAACATTACTGGCCCACTGGTATAAAAATTAATTTTTCTTTTACTTTTAACAACATAAAAGTAATATTAACAAATAAATACTAAATAAATAACATCAACATGTTAAATAACAATTGTTGCATTTGTTTTCAACAACCATATGAGATGGACAAATCAACTTGCATACACCAAAAGTCAATTTAATGGCCAAAAACAGTCTTCTATTTTTTGTTGAGACTCATCTCTGCTAAGATGGTCCAGAACACATCTTCACAAGAGTGGAAATGTTACACATGAACTCACACAGGTAGTTGTCCAGGGATAGCCTGGCTGTTTCATGATGCTTTTTTGCACCACTTGAGCAAGCCCCAAAGACGCTTGATGTGCTGTGTGTGGTTACCTGTAGTAGAGTCTACAAATTTGTAGTATGATTGGTGGTCATGTACTGGAAACCTGCAGCATTCATCTCAGGTTTTGTAGTCCTTCCAGCAGTCACAGCAGCTGCAGAATGTGAGGGAATGGCTGCAGCAAAGCATTCACCAGTCTGCTGTCACAGTCCTTTATTAATATTCACTGCTGAGGAAGCATTCTGCCCTGGTGGTTTTTCCTCTGGCAGAAAAGCATCTCATCCATCTCCCCTGTCAAACCTTGCCCACCTATTTGAATACAGTGGCAGGAGGTGAGGCTCTTATGGCACAGCTCCCACAGTGTCCATCCACTTGACCAAGGCACTTCTACACATCTCCATATTGGTAACGGCCTGCTCTAGAGTCAGCTAATCACAGCTCCAGGGGTACACAAGCTGTAAGGATTTCACAAGCAGAATTTTGAAGCTGTCAAACCAGGTCTCCTTTCAGAATGAACACTTTTGATGACATTAACATGACTTACAGATGAAATTCCAGATGCTTTTGGGCACCTTCAGTCTCATGGATTTGCTGCACACACATCACTTAGCATGTAGGAGTATGTTGTTGTACTATATAAATGCCGCTGTACCGGCTTCTGAGGACAGCAGTTGCCACAATTTGAAATGGTCAGCCATTTTATTTGTTTCATATATGTTCTCATGCAAACATCACTTTTTGTGTGAACTCATCAAAATCCTGCCTGGCTGTATCCTAAATTTTGAGTAGAGAAGCATGGTGACAGGTTTACTATAGTTCATAGGTAATAGTACATCAGAGGAGTTTAAAGCTAATTACTTTGTCATGCATATTTGAAGAGTTGTGGCAGGCTTAACTCCAGACACCCTCACACAATACTGTAGTGATCTTTGAACTGTGAGAATTTGGATAAAGTGCATAACACAAAGCAGGCCTGTGATGGCATCTTTCTGCGCTTTTGCATAGCAATAATGCCAGTGACAGCAACCACACATCTTTCTGGGCTATTGCATAGAAATAACGCCAGTGGTGGCCACATAAATGGCATATTCCTGTGTTTTTGCATAGAAATAATGCCATCAAGTGGCTGACATCAGCTAATAGAACAGTAGAAATTTTAATATATGATTGTAGAACATATATTTTGTGAAGATTCTTGATAACATTAATCACTGAGACTTCTATCCAAGCATACTGAACATTTTTTTTAGTATTTTTAAATCACTGTATTTAATGTTATGCTACAAATAGATCATCATAATCGTGATCTTCTGGGGTTTTTTTCCAATTTTATTAATTAAATTAGTATTTGGTGATGGTCTAGAACTTTTGACTTGTATTATATTAATATATGTTCTATTATAATTACATATAATTTTGAATCAATAAGATTGAAACCTCCTAGACTAATTGGAAACTGATAATAGCTGTAAAAATTTTCTCAAATATAGTTCTTTGCAATCTGATTCCATTCATTTACCATTATATTAAAAACTTATCCATGGTGCATAATGACCTGGACTCCCATAGCAACAGCATTAAAAAATTTTGATTTAGTAAATTTCATAAGCTTACTTAATGTAAAGATTTAATTTTTTATTGATTTTATCAATTACTATCTTGTTTAAGTGTTGTTTTATATTTGTTTTTGACACATGAAGTGGGATTCCTAAAGACAATAATGGAGTTCTGTGATATTCAGATGTATCTGTCTACCTGTAGATAGTTGCCAAGCTGCAGATGACTGTGACACAGGATCTTATCTCTCTCTCTCTCTCTCTGAAAACTATTCAGGATATTCATAACAATTTGAATGCCTATACATTTTGCAAAATTATCATTACATCAAAGCTATTACTAATATTTGCACACCAATACCTGGATTTCAATATCTCTAACCATCTGATTTATGTATACTACAAGGATCAGAGCAGCTAATGGTAATCTTTATAATATTTTTTTTGAATGAAAAATTCTGAGCTTCACATATAGTTCTTAACTGATATTCTCCTGTTTTTAATATACTTTTCTATTGCTTAAATGGTACTTGTATAGTAGTCTGATGGTGAGATTTTGCATACATATTAGTTCAGCAACAGATAGTAAGAGAAAACAACATTTTGTACATGGAGAAAATTATGCACTTATATTATAACCCTATCACAAACAAATGTGTCAATAAAGATCAAATATTAGATAATAAACCCAACATATTGACTAACAACTTTCTCTTGATCAATATATTAACTAAAATTCATGTAAAAATTGTTTTCATTTTTAGAAGATTGGATATGTGTTTTATTTTGATCTTATTTACATATTTGTTTATGCCAGCATTTTTTATCAATGTCTCATTAATACATAAGTACCATATATATTTCCTGGTTAAATACCATTTAACCATATATAAACCTAGATTTGGGTCAGGTTACTCAATATTAATTCAGATTTAGAAAGGATTCAGATTTTATCCTTGTAAATAACTTATATAATTGTTTCCTTCATTTTTTAAAAAGTACTGCATTATTTGATCAGAATTTATTCCATAGCAAACAGCAAAAATATTCAATAATATTCTACATAATGTTCAGAACAAATTGTTTGAACACCCACATATGATAATATTGAATGGTCATCCTAATTATATATATCAAGATCTTCCAAATCAATTAAATATAAAATTACAGAGCTATCCATCTTTTCACTGCAAAATCTGTACCCTACTAATGCATATTTTTCAATAGTATATTTTCATTATTCATTGATTTGTTTTTATTTTAGGGCATAAACTAAATAATGCTAATATAAATGCACTGATGTTGGAATTTATTGACCATGTAATTATACAACTAGCAGTTGATGTCTATGAAAAAAATACAAAATTTTACAAAGCATCATTCGTTCAAGCATAATAAATTTAATTTAAAGTAATTGCTTAACATCTTCATGCTCTCATTTCCATACGCTTAAGATTTTCCCATACATAAATGTTTGGGTCAAAAGATGGGTAGATTCATTCCATCTTTTCTAAAAAAACTATATCTTGTGTCTGGAAAAGTGAGAGTATTCATTTATAATTTATCTTTAAAGCACATGTGCATTGGCTTAATCGCTAATATCACTATTACAGTATAAAAACATAGTGCTTTATATAAAATAATATCTCATTAAATATTACTTAAGAAAAAATGTAACAGATGACATTACATTTATGATCAAATATATAATACTTAATTATAATTAATTATTATACAAAAAGTTCAAATGCATCACTTTGTCTAGCGTGGTATAAGATAAAGGAACTTAAATGAATTATGCAGAAAGAGAGCTAAAAACATTATATCACAAAATCAAATTAAATATGATTTTAGATATACAGAGTATTCTTCAATTATTACCATATTTTAAGACAAATTATGAACTAATTAATAATCTATAAAAGGAATATGGTAAATTAAATCAACAAATTCAACAGGAAACCCAAACAAAGAAATAAGAAAGTTAATCTCTAACTTACAATTCATATCAAAATCAATTATTGACTATGCTGAAACTTATATGCTTCATACAAAAGGTATTTCTACAATACTCAAAATAAGTTTGTATCTTATTTATATGTTGACAAAAATATATTTAAGATGTTAAAAATCAAATTTGATGAGACTGAAAATGAAATAAAAACATATGAAAGTGGAATTAAAGGTAAGCATAAAGAATAAATAACTAAAGAAAAATAAGAGATTAGTAAATTAAATATGAAAATAATTCTTAAAATGATGTAATCTCTTCATCTATTTATAAATATTTAGGATATGCCTTGATACCATTAATATGGAGGTTTTATAATGAAAAAAATTGATTGGCCACATATTAATAAAATAATAATGTTTAGTATAGTAAAAGGGATAAACAGACACCTACCATAGAAGACCTAAGACATATCTCAATTGAAATCACTGACTCTAAGATATTGGGTAAAATATTAAAAAGATAAAAAAATTATCAACTGCACATCATGCTATAAAAGAAAGAATAGCAGTAAATACTGTTTTGAAAATTCAAGAACTAATTAAGTATGTCAGAGAATTAAAATTGACAGAATATTTCGCAATGAAAATTGATTTTAAATCAGCTTTTGATTTGGTAAATTGGACATATTTATTTAGAGTTCTAAAACAATTTTTACCAGAAAATAAATATTTAGTTCAGGTGGTACTTATGTATTAGACATGGTATGCCTTTTCACATCTATATCAGTCTGCCAATAAATTTCTAATCTTGCAATGTCATCAAATAACATATACATCAGAACTTCTGAGAAACAAATGATAAATTTGTTAAATGGACCATGTGTATAAATTATTTCATAAAATTTTCACAAGATTTAAAAAGTTATTGGCAGATTTATACGTAAATAAAAATATACAGCAGCTTTAGTATGTAACACTAATTACACCAACCTAAATATGAAAAAGTATAATTTTAATAATATGAAAAATATAATTTGGTACACAAATATAATAAAAAAAACACATTATAGTACAGCCATCTCCCCCCAACACCACCACACAAGATATGGCATTCTGCCATCAGACATATGACCAGCAATTCTGAAATTTTACTTAAAATTTAAAAATACTAAGTATATTAATTCTGGCATGAAATTACAAAACAAATACTAAAGCAAAATTACCAAAAAATTATACTACATAAGCAAAATTGAATATATATATATATATATATATGTATATATATATATATAGATATATGTATGGGTTATATATATATATAAATACATATATTCTATTGGGTATACATTACTACAAGTGGATAGTAAAGAAACATTATTACATTAATCAACTATGACTGAAGGCAAAGTTTGGACAGATAAAATCAACGTCAGTATGTCTAACTCAGATTTTTACAAAATGAAAACTTAAAGCATGTGTTTTTACAATATAACAGCTGCATGGAATCTTCATTGAGAAATGTCTAATTATATTTATTTTATTAAAAAATAAAAATTAGAAACTTTTATTAATATGTAAAATAAAATTATTCAAGCTATCAGTGAGATGGACTGACTTTTTTAATATAGCTCAGAATGCAAACAAAAGTACCATTTTTTGCCACAGATCATAGTTTTTCACTTTTATACACTTTATGATGATAAAAAAAATTGTAAACTTTTATTAAAACAGATTCAGTGAGGTGAACTTATTTTTTTATATCATCCAGAATGCAAATGAAAGGGCCATCTTCTTTGTGTCCATTTTGTAATTTCATGTCAGAGTTAATATACATAGTATTTTTCTATGGGTGTGGAGTGATGGATGACTTTGATAGCATTATGTGCTGTTTTTTAAAAACTACTACCTGATTTAATATCATAAGTGCCATGATGAAATAAAAACACAACTACCTGTTTTTATTTAGCATCATTGCATTTTTATTTCTTAAGTTTGTCAGAAGTTCATGTGTTCATGTTATTTGATGAGATTGCAAGGTTTATGTGATGGAATCACAATTTTGTCAAGCATTGATGGTCAAGAGGTTAGCGACAGCTGCTTTATAAGCAGTTGTCCTGGGTTAGTGGGTTCACTTCCAGGCTGATGCTATGACACATGAGAAAAAAAATTGGAATTTTGGGGATGGACTGATATAGTTGTAAAAAGTCATAGCAGATCAGATATATAAGTATCATTTTGGGCTATTGTTAAGTCTTTCAACTCTCTTCTCATTGTTTTGTTTTTCAAAATTAATTTCATCAATTTATGTCTCATGTTCGAGATGCAACCACACTAGGCTCAGTTTTCACTATTATCTATATTATATAAATAATTCAATCTATTAATTTTATTACGCTTTTCACAGCTTTCAACTTCACCAACACACCAGATCTATATATAAATTATTTGATTTATAATTTAAAATGAGAAAATGTATTATTATTATGTACTTTTTTAGCCAATGATAACTAGCATTTATTGATTAAGATTTAAATATAGTAATCTTGCTCTCTATATATATAAATTATAATTTAAAATAAGAAAATGTTAATTTTTCGTGTTTTGGCTTTTTTTTTAACTGTGTGTTTTGGGGGTTCTCCAAGTCATGTGACCCAAGTTCTAAATTTTTTCTGTTTTCGCGTAGTTTTTTATCACTTAGATGTGTCAGATGATGTTTTTGGCTATTTTTGAAATTCAAAATGGCAGAGATCGCGTACTAAAATTGCACCGAGTAATATATATTAGATATATATTTCACACAAACAAAATTATGAGTGTGTAAAGAAAACAAATAAATGAAATTTGATAAATAAATAAATGGATATTTCATCTTGCATTGGTGGTCGAGAGGTCAACATGACTGCCTTGCACTTGCAGGCAGTTGCCCAGGTTGCGGGTTCGCGTCCCGGCCGATGCTATGACACTTAAAAAAAATGGCTATTGGGTTTATTTACCTTCATTATCAAAGCTGTGTGCTAAATTAATTGCTCTGTGCTAAATTTGCATACACTTTGCATTTCTTATAGCAACAGTTTTACTTCGCAATTCATTTAGCCACAGCTTTGATAATGAAGGTATGAAGGTATTCCTTCAAAAATATTAGCCATTTATTTATTTATCGTATCTCATTTATTTGTTTATTTTACGCACTCATAATTTTATTTGTGTGAAATATATATATCGCATATATATTACTTTAATTTGTATAAGGAGGGAAGGGGGTGCCTTAGATATCATATATCAGCCACATCAAAATGTTACCAAGTACTTTTTTAGGCAATGATAACTAGCATTTATTGATTAAGATTTAAATATAGTAATCTTGCTCTCTCTATATATAAATTATTTGATTTATAATTTAAAATGATAAAATGTTAATTTTTCGTGTTTTGGCTTTTTTTTTAACTGTGCCTTTTGGGGGGTTTTCCAAGTCATGTGACCTAAGTTCTAAATTTTTTCTGTTTTCGCGTAGTTTTTTATCACTTAGATGTGTCAGACGATGTTTTTGGCTATTTTTGAAATTCAAAATGGCAGAGATCGCATACTAAATTTGCACCTATTACTCAATATATATCTAATATATATTACTCATTACGAACACAGACACAAAGCGATTATTAATTAAAATAAATATTTTTTTAAAAAAATAAAATAAAATATTTACATTTATTTAAAATATGTTTTTGTTTTCTTTTGTTGGTAGTAAAACTCATTTCAGTGTTAATAGATATACTTATTATAGTGTCATAATCAAGAGTAGATCTGATATAGATGAAATGCAAATGAAGACTTTAATGAGTTTTATCTTCTTATATTTTAACGCGTATATATGTTTGTGTACAAGTAAACTGTATATAACTAACTTTAATAGTGACCGGGATAATATTTATATGTACAACCGCACATACGCCTTATTCGGTTCTCCCCATCATATCAAGAAAGTTACTTTTTAATTCTCAGAATTTGTATACAAAATAATTATAGAGTGGTTTGCATATTTTTCTAAACATTTTTTAAATTATTTGTTGAGGTATGATTTTATATATTGAAGCAGTGAATATCATCTGTACGCAGATATACTTGCTTCATTTTACTTAAAACCAAACTATCTCCCATGGTGTATAAAATGTAATATTAAAATCCGCACACATTTGTAATAGGTGCGTGTGTGTATATATAATATTATGGCATCTTTCTAAAGCTAAAATCTAAATTATTTAAGTTAAGCATTTTACAGTTAAAAGAAACGTCTATAAAAAAAATCATTAAATAAGAATATAAAAGTAGACAATGGGAGAGGGAAAGAAATATAAGTGCGATGCATCTTTATCCACAAAGGCAATCTTGAAAATAGCTACAGTCAAAAACACCTTTGGATGTTCAAAGGTGTCAAATGTAAAATAAAACAAGGAGCAGGAAACCAAATGGTCGACTACTAGGTGTGAGGAAGTAAAGAGCAAAGAGTACTGTAATAAAAATAATGGATTCGAAATCCATTAAGTCAAATTAGAAAATGTAACCCATTAGCAAAATTATAGCATGGGGCTTTCTTTGGGATTATTCACTTATATTTGTATTTATTTTTTTCATTTAATCCTAACCTAATAAATCATGTATTGTATGTTATTCATTAACTCATATTTACTGGCTTAACTTTATTTCACTAATTTTAGAATCCATAAAAAGTTATAAAATGATTTCTTATAGTTTACTTTGAATGATGGATGGAAATTAAATTGTTTGTTCCACCCTCCTCTTAGATCTCGAGGGATACCTAAGCAAAACCTCTTAGATTTAAAAGTTATTTTTTAAAAGTTTCTCTTCTTATCCCCCCGCCCCGCAATCATATCAAACACCGCATATTGTTTAGATTCTAAGAAATATGTATTACATTTAACCAAGGATGAATAGCATTTATTGATTAAGGTTTAAATATAGTAATCTTGCTCTCTCTATATATATAAATTATTTGATTTATAATTTAAAATGAGAAAATGTATTATTATTATGTACTTTTTTAGTCAATGATAACTAGCATTTATTGATTAAGATTTAAATATAGTAATCTTGCTCTCTCTATATATAAATTATTTGATTTATAATTTAAAATGAGAAAATGTTAATTTTTTGTGTTTTGGCTTTTTTTTTAACTGTGCGTTTTGGGGGGTTTTCCAAGTCATGTGACCCAAGTTCTAAATTTTTTCGGTTTTCGCGTAGTTTTTTATCACTTAGATGTGTCAGATGATGTTTTTGGCTATTTTTGAAATTTAAAATGGCAGAGATCGCGTACTAAATTTGCACCCTGCCTGAGATTTTTAAATAACATGCAAAAAAGAAAGGGGGTAATAAAATAACCACCCCATTATATTTGCATGCCCAACTCAGATTAAATACATCGATTTGTATTACATATATATAAAATCAAAACTGCCTAACACTATACTAGTAATAAATAAAATACAAAATCATAAAACAATACCTTACTAGATAAACTAAACAAAGAGACCTTTTCAAGTAAAAATCAAACTAGAGAAGAAACACATATATACAAAACCAACAAACCTTCCCATAATTTATTTCAAAAACCAACCTCCCTTTAAATCAAAAGATGTCTTTACAAGATTGATAGCCTCAGATTCAAGAAATTTTATCATTAAAGTTTCATTTACTTTTCTCTTTAATTCATTCTTTTTATAAAAAATTAACTGTTGCATTGTCAAACAATATTTTATGATCTGTATTCAATTCATGAATATATAAAGCTAAGTTATAATACCTATGTTAAACTCTACTTATATGAACTTTAATCCTGTCATTAAGGCTTAATTTACTCTGACCTATATCTTACTACAACTACAAGGAATCTTATAAATAATACCAAGAATAGATTTACTATCAATCGTCTGTTTTGAACCATTCACTAAAGAATTCAAATCAGAACCTTTCTTCCATGCAACCTTCATTCCTCCTAACAAATGACTATTCTTATAAACCAAATTATAAATTGATGACTTAAATGGTAAAAACATAAACTCTTTATCATTACTAACTGTAAAATTTTTCCTATTAGTATCATGATTATAAATATTATCATTAAATACATTTCTAATAAATTCATAATTATAACCTAATTCTACATAATTGACCTTTTTGAATATCAACATTATTACTAAAATTATTAAGCCTTCTATTCATACTACAAAAATTCAATGAAGATATTTTTTATGTGTAAAAGGTTGATAACTATCAAATCTAATCATATTTCTCAAATTCTTAGGTTTTATAAAATGATTACAAAATAAAACATTATAAACCCTCTCAACACTTAAATCCAAAAATTTTAATTTTACAAAATGAAAACTACCATCATCAATAGTAAAATCAATACTAGAATTAAAAGCACTCAATCCATCTAAAATCTCCTATTTCTCTTTCTGAATAACAAACAAACAATTATCAACATACATAACAAATAATTTTAAAGAAACAAAATTGATTAATAACACTACATTCCAAAAAATCAATATAGACAGAAGAAATTAAAGGAGAAATAACATAACAAATAATCCAACCCTCTTTAATTTTACAAAAAACATCATTACACATAAAATACATTGAATCCTGTAACAGCAAAAGCAAATCATAAATAATTTTAATCTTATCTGCAAAAAAAACATTCAATTTTTTTTAAAATTAAAAGAAAAACACCAATATTTTTTAATCTATCAACTGATTGATACATAATAGGAGAAAATATGAAATCACTTATTATAATAAATATGTTAATAAATTCAAGTGGTTGATTGGTAAGTCTGGAAAAAAAGTTTTGTTAAACAAAAAGAGTATAAATTGGGATGCTTTAAAAAAAGACCTGATGTTTCTTTTGTTTTAAATTTGTCCAATTATGTTTTGAATAGATCTGATTTGACTATTTTAGGTAAAGGTCCTGGTTTTGTTCCTTTTACTAATAAAAATTTAGTTTTTGATTTTATTTTTGCTATTGAATGTAGTAGTAATATTTCTGATGAAAATAAAGTGTTTTTACTGGTTATTTTGAATAGTCAATTACTTAAAAGCGAAGAATTTTTTATTGCCCATAAGCAAATTACCCTTTTTTAAAAAAAAGATTGAAAGTTAAGCGTTGTTAGCTGAGAGGTCATCGCACCCATTTTGCAAGCAAGTAGTTGGTTGCAGGCGGGTGTGGGTTCACATCCCAGCCGATGCTATGACATATGAGAAAAAAAAGAAGATAAATGTGGCCTGTTCTGATCCTGATAAAAATAAATAAAATGTAAATTCATTAAAATTATGAAAATTATGGAAAATAAAACGATTTTTGATAGACCTACTTATTTGAGTGATTATCCTAGTGATTATGGGACTCGGAAAGGTTTTCTTTAATTTGAAGTCTCATGAATATAGTTTTTCTTTAAGATGTATTTTTGATTTTACAGGAGGAATTGTTGATAAAATATCAACATTTTTAAGATTTTTTAAAGACTATGTTAAAGTAGATCAATTTTGTGTTTCTTCTTCTTTTGAGATTTGTAATAGTTTTAGATGATAATTGTGTTTTTAGTAGTTTAGGCATTGAAAATGTGTATCAATTAGTTGATAGATTAAAAGATAATGGTGTGTTTTTTTTTAATTTTAAAAAAGTTTGAATGTTTTTTTGCAGATAAGATTAAGATTATTCATGATTTGCTTTTGCTGTTAGAAGATTCAATGTATTTTATGTGTAATGATGTTTTTTATAAAATTAAACTGGGTTGTGTGATTGGTTATGTTATTTCTCCTTTAATGTGTTCTGTCTCTATTGATTTTTTTTAATATAGTGTTATTAATCAATTTTCTGTTTCTTTAAAATTATTTGTTATGTATGTTGATGATTGTTTGTTATTCAGAAAGAAAAATTAGAGGAGTTTTTAGATGGATTGAATGATTTTGATTCTAGTATTAAGTTTACCATTGAGGGTGGTAGTTTTGATTCTGTAAAATTAAAATATTTGGATTTAAGTCTTGAGAGGATTGATAATGTTTTATTTTGTAGTCATTTTATAAAACCTAAGAATTTCAAAAATATGATTAGGCTTGATACTTATCAACATTTTACGCATAAAAACAACTTTATTGAATTTTTGTTGTAAGAATAGAAGGCTTAATAATTATAATAATAATGCTGATATTCAAAAAGGTCACTTTGCATCTGATTATGTAGAATTAGGTTATGATTATGAATTTATTAAAAATGTTGTATTTAATGATAATATTTATAGTCATGACACTAATAGAAAAATTTTTATGGTTAGTAAAAATAAAGAGTTTATGTCTTTATTATTTAAGTCATCAATTTATAATTTGATTTATAAGAATAGTCATTTTTTAGGAGGAATGACGGTTGCATGAAAGAAAGATTCTGATTTGAATTCTTTAGTGAATGGTTTAAAACAGTCAATTGATAGTAAATCTATTCCTGGTATTATTTATAAGATTCCTTGTAGTTGTAGTAAGATTTATATAGGTCAGAGTAAATTGAGCCTTAATGACAGGATTAAAATTTATATAAGTAGAATTAAACATAGGTATCATAACTCAGCTATATATATATTCATGAATTGAATATAGATCATAAAATATTGTTTGACAATGCAATTGTTTTTCTATGAAAAGAATGAATTAAAAAGAAGAATAAAGAAAATATGATAAAACTTCTTGAATCTGATGCCATCAGTCTTATGAAGATGTCTTTTGATTTAGAGGGAAGTTGATTTTTGAAATGAATTGTGGGAAGGTTTATTTGTTTTGTATATATATGTTGCTTCTTTATTTTGATTTTCACTTGAAAATGTCTATTTGTTTAGTAGACGAAACCATGGTCATGTAAGGATTTTGGTAAAATTTAGGATTTTTATCTAGTATGGTATTGTTTTATGGTTTTGTATTTTATATATATGAGTCAAATGGTTTACTTAAATTTAATTTTATATTAAAAAAACCATCAAATTATATAAATAATCAATGAATCAATAATATCCAATAAAATAGTATTTAGAATTATTGTAGACCATAAAACAAGAATCATACTGATTTATATATCATAATAGAGTATAAAAGAAATCAGACACTGATATATGTTGCATTGTATGGGAATAAAGAAAGGTTTAGCATTATATTTATATAAATAAAAAATTAGATCTGATTATTAATTTAAATAGTTTGTAAAAAGATTAGATTTAAAAAATAATATGGAAGATTAGATGTAAGGTATTATTTGATAGTGAGATGACTGGTTCTATTGAAGACATTTTCTTAAAGTTATTATATAAAGCTAAAGACAGTGATCTAAGAACATGCCTGCCTAGCCTTGCTGAGCAAACATGGAGTCAATTAAATATTTAGCAATAGCCATGTATATTATTTATTCATGACACTTAAACTTTACACGCCATGGTATTTACATGCCAAATTAGATCACCCTGATAAGTAACATAACATAAAAGTTTACTTTAATCTTGTAATCATCATCTAATTTAATAACTAATTAGTCTTTAATGTTTCAGTCATGATCGTAAACATGAACTCTATTTTACAATGTATATTTTACTTTTTGTACAAATAAAGATTATTTTGAAGAAAAAAAAAGTGTTTAGAAATATTTTGATTGTCCAAACGAAAAGGAAAAGTATTTTTTTTAGCAACTACTGGAGTAAACAAATAAATAATCACTATATCAAGATATAGTAAAATGAATCAGCAAATCAATGAATAAGCAAATACAGAACAAATAGAAGAATGGTCAGCAGAAGCTGTAAATAAGTATCAGAAGAGAAAGTTGTTATATTGGATATAGTATTTATAATGTTATAAAAAATGGAAAATACAAAAATATTACCAAAAATGCAGATGAAAAATCAAATGTTGCACAAAGAAGATAATTGTTAGAAAATGTAAATAGAAAATTGCAAGAAATGCAGCTGGAAAAGAAAGAAATGCTGCAGAGAACAGATGAAAAGTGAGAGGCATTTTAAAAACAGCTTCTAAAAAATGAAAAGTAAGAAAAATTATAGAAGATGCTGTGAACATATGAGAGAAGACATGATGTCACAAATAAAAGAATAGATAAATCAGAAATGGGAAAATATAGAGAATAAAATATAAGGTGACATGAAGCAAATTAATAAAAGAGTTGATAAAAGCTGGATGCAAGTATGAAAAGTTTTGCAGGCTATTATAAAAAGGATGCAAAAGCTTGAAGTCAAAGATTTAAACAAATTCTGAAGAGTGGCAGTGTTGGAGAGTCACCCAAAAGATTGTAGGGAAGACTAAAAAGAGATGTCTCATATAATAAACAAGATGAAAACAAAAAAAAAGAAATAAAAAAGGATAGCAGAAACTGGTTGGAAATCTGGGATGAAAAACACAAAAGAGAAAATCAGATAGATACAGTTCCAAAGAAACTAAGTAAAAGCAACATCACAGAATGCATTCATATAAAAAATCAAGGTGTGTATTGAAACATAAACCAGTTTTTCAAAATTCAAATATTATGATGCAATGCATGAAACACCTTGGGAACTTGGATAATTACTTTCATCTAAATGGAATGAAACAAAATGAACTAGCTGCTATATTGGGGAAATTCTATAATAATCAAACAATCCCCTTATGCAGATTATTGTGATGGAATCCTTAATAACTTCTAGAATAAAGAACAGCAAAAAATGATCTTATATCAGATGGTGCAAGACAGATTTCAGACTGGTAGTTTGTGAACACTACACACACATTTGTAGGTGTGAAATAGTAAGTCTAATGCCTTATAATGCTTGTATAGTGACTGAAAGTCAAATTTTCTGAATTATGTGCCACAATCTGCAATTTAGATTGGAGCAAATGCTTTTATGCAATGACAGAAAGACCATGAAACTTGTGGCAGAGATTTTCAATGATATTGACTGGAGTATATAGGATTAGGAAGGTAAGGGCATGGATGAAAATAAACTCTTTAATCATTTAAAAAAATATATAATATAGGATTATGGGATTAAGGAATAATAAGAGGTTCAGACTGTATTGGAAAAAAAATAAAGAAGAGAATGGATAGTGTAGGAAAAACAAGAATTATAATACAGACAAGAAGTCATCCAAGTCGAAGAAGGTCAAATATTCCATCATCACCTGGATTTCCTTTGCATAGCACAGGCAAGATGCTAAAAAAAGTCAGTAACAAAACATAAAGATAAAAAAATTGTTATCAGTAACTTAGAATATCACAGAACAATTCCCAAAGCAATCTAAGTGATGATATTATCAGCAGTAAAAAATATCTGGAATGATGCAAGGATTGATCTGTATGGAAATTGTAAAGAATGGGTCTTGATGACCGTGGTTATGTTAAAATGCCATATGCTTTTAGGATAATGACAAAATTGCAAGCTTAAGAAATATGTATTTAGGACAAACTCTGGCCATAAATTAAAAGAAAAAAAAAGATAAAGAAGTAATATTATATAAAGAGCCATATAATTGCCTAATTTTAAAACCATTTAGACTTTTACTATGAATTGTGAAAAGCGAAGAGATTTAGTGGGTGTTAACATTTTCAAAGTTATTGGAAATCTTAAGATTGTGGTATGTTGGTGTGTACTATTAAAATGTTGAAGTGTTATGGCTATTTTTATATAATTTCTTGTTGGGGTAACATACCAGTACATTATTGTACATTTCACACTCTGTAAATTTTACCTCATTAAAAATAAATAGCCATTTTTTTTTATAAAAAAAAACAACAACAGATTTTAGATAAAACATAACTAATATCATTTAAATTATAGAATTAAGAGATAGGAAATTATATGTGATTCTATTATTACTGTAAAATGTAAATCTATTATTATAAAGTGATGAAAATCTTGAAATTATTTAGATTGGAAGTTGAACTCCGATACTTTTTGAGCTCCATGAGTACAGTAGGAGCTCTATGAGTGTTTGTTGGATAATGTGTTGTTTTCTTTCTTTACTGATGTAACAAGTATAAGCATGATGTCAACCAAAATATGAGCATTTGATAGCTTAATAACCTGACTTTCAGAAAATGTTTACCTCAAAAAAATCAGTTGAAATTTTGATTTTTGCCAATAGTTTTAATTGACCACAGTATTTAATTTTTTTTTGATAACTTTTGTAATTACTATGAAGCGATAAAAGAAAAAAAAATGTTTTACAGCCTGCAAGTGAAAATTTCTCCGGTGTTATTCACAAACAAGGCCTACAATAGAGCTTCAATGCAATGACTTGTAAGTATACAATTTTAATTTTTTAAATAATATTTAAATATTTTTTTTAATTTTTTGAAAAAAATATCTTTTTTTATTAATTTTAGTTTGTAATTAGTGTGCGTTAGTTTGTAGTTAAATATTTATTTATCATCATATAGAATTCATATCTATTGTAATTTTCTAAACTTCTATCTACACTAATCCACTTATTTTTATAAAAATAATGATTTTCAAAAAGTGTAATAATTTATTATTTATAATTATATTTATATATGTTTGTGTTTACAAGTAATGAGTTATAAAACTAATAATCAAATGTATACAAAAATCGCATAAGCAAGCATATAATCAAATTCTGATTCTTATTTATGTTTTTGTTTATTCTTGTTCATGCTTTGGAGTCACTCTGTTTTTGCTATATGGTTCATAATATTATTTTCAAGTCTATAGTTAACAAATGGATTATATGCAAATAAATTATATCTATATGATACAATAAATATAACAAGATAGCATCACTTCTGTGCATAAAGAATATAAACATCACTGGTGTCCATAAAGAATATAAACATCACTGATGTACACAAAAAAATATAAAATGAAGAGATGGAACTCATTTTATCAGTAGTAGCCTACAATTTCTAGTTTTAGATTGACAAGAAGCCAATTGCTATGATGATTTCTTTTGTATCTTTTATTAGGATGAATCTTTTTCTTTATGAGATGCCTTTGACATTTAGAATATTTGGGGTACAAGATAAAAATGAAGAAGTCATATCTGACTTCTTTTGGAGATTGTGAAGCTGTGGATTATCTCAGGTAAGACATGTTATACATGTTTAGAAAGATAATTTTGTGACGAATACAAAGAAATTATAACTGAAGATGTAATTTGAATTTTAGTTAATATTAATTTCCAAATTATGAACAAACAATAAAATAATTATTTCAGATGTGAAATTTTTTCCCCTTATTTTTTATATAGTTATCACTATTTATTTTATGCTTATTGTTTTCCTTAATTTTTCTAGTTTCTAGCAATGTAATTGTTTTTGCTCTAACAAAATTAAAACTGAAGTTATTGTGAAAATTGTGTCTCAGGCCAATATTTTTAAAAATTCAATATGGCAGCTTAGTTTCAAGCAGTTAAATATTATAAATCTCCACACACTCACATGACAGTGAAAGTTTAAAAAACTTAAGTGAATCACGTAAGTTTAGAGTAAATTGGTGTATTCATAGAAATGCACTCTAAACTTAAGTGATTCACTTAAGTTTTTTAAACTCTTACTGAAGTATGAGTGTGTGGAGATTTATAATATTTAAAATAATAACTCATTGTCAGAGTTCGATTTTCTATCTAAATAATTATTACTGTAAACGTAAATAAATAATGAATTCAGGAATAAGTAAAAAATGTTTATAACAGTTTTTTTTCCTTTTTTTTAATCTGATATATCTCTTCTGATAATTTTAAAATAAACAAGCGAATCTAATTACATACAAATAGTTCTGAATTTTAAAGTGTTTATAGATAATGCTAATTAAAAAAAGGAAAGAAAACAAAAGATATAAAAAAAACCTAAGTTATTTTTTGTTGTTGTCATCCATATAGACTTCTAGACCAATGATGGCCAATCTTTTGAGCTTGGTGTGTTAAAATTTGGTGAAAAATTGAGCATAACTCAGGTGGTGTGCCCCTTCAAAAAAAATAAACATCACATTATCACCATTTCTTATGCTTGCTTGTAACTGTTATTAAAACAAGCAATACTCAGTGCAAGCCAGAGTAATCAATGGATGCCATAAGAATTGTGCACAAAATCCCCATCTAGTTCCTACTCATCCAATATCCCCAGACTAGTTTCTGGCCTCAGTGCAGAGCCTTGGATCTGAGAACACTGCACCTAGATCATAGGATCTAATGCAATCCTCCAGCAGCCATCTTTTATCTCTACTACTATGCATCTTAAATTGAAAACACCATAATATTGTAATTCAAGCTCATAGCTTATATATACATATAGGTCTGAACTCAGTTTAGTATCCATATATTTTGGTGACTTTGGTTCTTTAATAACCATATCCACCATGGTCCTATTAAGCAGGATTGATTTTAAGCCAATAAACATTACATGATAACCATTGTATTTGGTTAGGCTTACAGGTTTGTTTCCAAACCAACAGGCGCAAAAAGAATAACCACTCAGCAATTAATATGTATAATTTATTAGTCCCAAAATTATACACATGTTAGTTAAACAAACAAATGAATACAGTTGAGTGCTGAGATAGTTGAGCTGAGTCAGAAACTCATTTCAAGCTAAATGATTAGCCTGCCTTGTGAGCTCTGGTAAGACTCTTCCAGCTATGTATTTAGCTTGCCTTGAGTCAGCTCCAAAAGTTCGGATGTAGCAGTTTCCCGTCCACCAAGTTCGGATGTAGCAGTTTCCAGTCCATAGGTGGACTTGCCTCACTGTGTATACATTACAATAATGAATAGAGAAACTACCCTTGCTAACAGCAGAGGGTTTAATAGAGAGCACATTCAGTCATTCGGGTTGACAGAAGTAATTGTTCTCTGCCTTGCCTCAAGAAGGCTGACTATTTAATGGCAGATCCCCTACCTTACTAGAAACATGCAGATTTGGTGTGCAAACCCCAGTAAAGTATTTAATCCTTTGCGTAGCAACTGGGTGCTAGCCAATCAGATAAGGAATCTAGAATAGCTCACACTTCTGAAGGACATGATCTTTATTGGCTTAAAATCAATCCTGCCTAATAAGATAGTGGTGGCTATGGTTATTAAAGAACCAAATTCACCAAAATGTATGGGTACTAAACTGAGTTCAGACCTATATGACTATATAAGCTAATGAGCTTGAATTGAAAATATTATAGTGTTTTCAATTTAAGATGTATAGTTTTATAGTTAAATAGAGATAAAAGGTGGCTGATGGAGAGTTGTATTAGATCCTATGTTCTCGGTGAAGTGCTCACAGATCCAAGGCTTTTCACTGATGAAGTCCATAAGCCAGAAACTAGTTTGGGGATATTGGATGAGTAGGCACTAGTGGGATTTTATGCACAAGCCTTCTGGCATCCTTTGATTATCTGGCTTACAATGAGTGGCAGTATGTATAGAAAGATTTGCCTATTTTAATTCAAGAAAAATCCATAAATTTTATATTTGTAGCTCTAATAACAAAAAATTATAATTTCAAGATATGTACTATATTTAATAAACCAAAAATAAATAATTCTTTACCTAACCTGCTTAGTGCCTTTTTTGTTGCTGAATTTTATTGGCTAAATCTTCAATTGAAGGCTGGTATTTTATACACTTCCAGCCCAAGCATGTGCTACTAACTTTATCTGTCAGTCGGTTTCTTTTATTGGTTTTGATATTATTTAATACTAAGAATAAGGTCTCACAAAACTATGTAGAAGGAAAAATTGTAAGTAAAGCCATCACTATATTTTTCAGGGTGTTAAAAGTGTCTGGTAATCAGTTCCAAGCACTCAAAATTTTCTGTTCATAGTGGCACTCCTCTTCATTCTCCAAGAAACACCTTTTCAGATTCTCAAGCTTTGACCTCAAGTCAACCAATACCTGAGCCCAGATGCTGTCTCAAAATTCTACAAGTTCCATCTCCATATCATCAATTTGCATCATTGGAAATCATTTAATTCCAAACTATAGTAGACTACTACATATGAATACTTGATAATTTTCATTGTCTGTTCCAGACTTCTAAGTTGATTAAATCTTTTACCAAACTGGTCAAGTAATGAGTTTAAAGTATGCTGGTACTTTATATGTAAGGGCTGCATTTCATTTTGTACAGTTGTGCTGGCCTTCTCAAAATACTTTGTTACTTGAGGCAAATACATATAAGTTTTCATTGGGATCTTGCTTGAAAGTTTACTTTCAAAAGCTTTTATGTATCCAAACATAATGTCAATACTTTTGCCAAAACCTTGTACCTTTAAGTTCAGTTCATTAATATGAACAGAGAAATCTGTAAAAAAAAAAATCATTGTATTGACCCACTTATGGTTATTGAACTGAGGAAAGTTTCCCAGATCCTTATCCTCAAGAAATATCTAAATTTCTGCAAAGTACTCCACAAACCACTCCAGAACATTGCCTCAGCTCAGCCATCTCATATTATTGAATATCAGCAGTCCACTGTTGGTTGAATCAACTTCCAGTAAAAGTGCAGAAAATTATTGCTTGTGAAGGGGGCAAGCAGCTATTAAATTCACTATTTTTGTAACTGACATTAAGTTATTTAAGTCAGTGAATCCTGCCTTGGCACATAACACCTCCTGATGAATAATACAATAAAAGGCACAATTGGATGTCCAATAGTTTCCGCAAACAATTTTACAAATTCCACTTTTTTCCTCACCATCTTGGGTGCCTTATCTGTCATCCTGACACAACTTTAGAGATATCAATGCTTAGGTTACAGAATGTTTGTAAAACAATCATTTATTTCACTTCCTGATGTACTTGTTGGCACCAATACTAACTTTATCAACTCTTCTCTCATTATGAGATCCTCAGAATATTTACCAATAATAGCCAACTGAGTATTTGATGTGACATTACTAGTTTCATCAAGAGAGATTGAAAAATATTTCAATTACTTAAATCTCTTTTTAATTGATGTGTACATTTGTATTCAGTCTCATTATTTAGTCTTTTATGACATTTCTACTGAATGGTAACTCAGATATTCACTTAATAATTGCATCTTTATTCTGAATATTGTGAAATAGAACTGATGCACATCTTAGAAGAGTTTCTTTAATAAATTCTTCTTTACTGACTGCTTTCCCACACTGAGCTATGGAGTGAGCAATGCTGAAACTTACAATGTTAAATTTGTAGAGCCTTTTACAAATTTAAGGACAGAATTAGATTGACTCTTATAAAGGTGTACTGCCTTAAAATGTATTCCTCCCTTTCATTCTCATTGTTTTTCAAGAGTTGGAAATGATTAGTTTCAAAATGTCTATTTATATTCCACATTCTGCTTACACAGAATGCAAAATGATCTGCCATTTCTGTCAATAATGTCATACATCTCAGTCCATATCTCTTGAAAGGGTCAACATTTGCTACTACCACTTCCTTTATTTACGCTTGTTTTATTTTTTGGGCTCTCCATCAGAGAGTAGTGACAGGAAATAGATAGCCTGTTATCCCTGCAGGCAATTAGGGGTTAACTAGACTAAAGTTTTGAATGAGGTGTTCCCTTCCCCCAGAATTGCTGAGAAGTAATTGTGTTGGGGTACAGTGATAGCACAGTGAGGTCTTAGCAGGGTTAACTGTCTCTGATGGGTATTCTCTTCCTCTACTAACCTTTTCACAGTTAGATTTTCCTATTTGCCGAGTGAGTTAAATATCTAAACTTTGATTGGGTCAATTACAGAATCAACAGTAAAAATATATTCATCTTTTAGTATTATATTCATTTTAATTTCATTGATAAAAAGCAGATTAATAATTTGTCAGATTATAAAAGTGAACAAAAGTTTTTCCAAAAATAAATATTTATAATTATAAAAACAATCTGTAGTGGAAAACATCAAACGATCGATTGTAACTTATTAGGAGATACTAAGTATGCAGCTGCTGATATTTTTCTTAATTTATGATAACATGAAAGTAAAACATTTTTCCTAAAATCTTAACTATTTTTTTAAATAATTATATTTTCAGCATATTTTATCAAAATGTAAAAAAATATGAAAAAAACATTCTAAAATATTCATTTTCATTTTGAATATCAAAACAAAGAACTTGGTGCCATGACATGTCTGTCAGCAAAAAACATCTTGGTGTGTCACTGCTGAAATGTGTGTTACAGGTTAGCCATCATTGCCCTAAACTGTAAATTGATTGGATATAAATAGCCTTTGACAGAATAGAGTGTTGCCTTAAAATTTGATTTTCATAAACCTAAATTTTGCTAGCATTTGCTCTGGATAGGCCAGCTACATTCTAAGAAGAGTGGTATATAATGCCACTCTAAACATTGAGCAATTTACTAACCTGTGTTATCTTTGTGTATTATTTCTAATAGTTTGTTTTTATTTGGAAAAGTTTAAATAAAGTATAAATAGAATCACTTTTATGTTGCCCCTCTCCTTTCTCTGTTTGCTTAGTCATTTAGGAGAACAATTGAAGAACAAAGTTCTGCCAGGTCACAATTTAAAAACATCTATTCATTTTGCTTCAACTGCTGCCAATAATCTCGAGGGAATAAGAAGCTAGTTTTGAAATATACAAAAAGATAAAAAAAATATTTACTATTATATCACAACCTTAATAATAATAGGCTAAATTTTTTTTAAAATGCCATCTGCAAAGATTTCTACCAGAAAATTTGAATCTGCCATATAAACCATTGGGGCCTCAGGTCTTTGTAGCTTGACTAAAATGATATTTTAAAATAACTTGCAAAGTAGAGAGAGGGAGATTAAAAGACAATTACTCCATTATATTTGGATGCCCAACTTAGATATATATATGAGTCAAATTGTTTATTTTAAATTTACGTTTATATGAAATTAAATTATGTGAAAGTCTATGATCAATAAATCTTATAAAATAATATTTAGAGTTATTGCAGACCATAAAACAAGAGTTAGAATGATTTAATAAATCATAATAAAGTAGAAATGAGATTACAAATGGTGTTTTATGTTGCAGTGGATGGGAATAAAATAGGTTTGAACAATATCATTATATAAATATTTAAATATAAGTATAATATTGAAGCCTGTCCATTAAAGTTTGAAGATTTGCTATTTTAATATAAACTGAGCACTGATTATTTATGTGGGTGGGTGATGATCTGGACAAACTGATGAGAGCTGGTTTAGCATGAAATATATATATTAGAGATCATTTATCTTTTTCACATGTATGTGGTCTCATGTATTGGTTGTATAAAATGGAGTGAATGAGCTTGAAAGTCTGGGTTCAAATCCCCTTTAATTCCATTACATAAATAAAAATTAGATCTGATTATTAATTTTAAAAATGTCACAAATAAAGCAGATTTATGAGAGAATAGATTAGAAAAGAAAATTGTTAGGGATTGTCTGGGGAAAGGGATTAAATGAGTTGTTTTTGGTGGGTTGGAACAATTGGAACTTCTTCATAATAACATTATAAAAAGTATTAAGCATAATTAGAGGGAATTTGAACCAAGACTTTCAAGCTCTCTTCAGTCATCCATTCTATCTCTTACAACAAATATGCATGACTACATATATGTGAAAAAGATAAATGATCTCCAGTATATATATTTTATGCTGAACCAGAAATCATCAGTTAGTTAGAATCACATTTTCCTCACATATATATAATCAGTGCTCAGTTTATATTAAGGTAGCAAATCTTCAAACTTTAATAAAGACTGATGCAGAAATTTTTATAAATTTTTAATAAGGGCAATTATATGGTATTTAATCAAGAACCTAAAAAGTAACCTAGATGCATTCCTGCTGCATGTCAAATAACTACATTTTGATTATCTTGACCACAACTGTTTGTATTTAATAATAAAAGAGTTAAGGAATATAAAATTTTTCACATGCAGAATTGGAAAAGTAAATCAATTTTATAAACCAACCACAATCTATCTTAAGATTCACACGGTGACTGAATTGCATTAAGCATTTAATCCTATTTATCAATATAGTAAACGAAAGCTTGTGAATCACTCAGAGAAGAAAAATATAACAATCAAAAGTACAACTAAAATATAATAAAATCTTAAAACCGCTTAAAATTGCAAAGAAGTTTTAAAAAGTAAATGAATATTATGTGAAATATAAAGCATCTTTTTTAAAAAAAAAAAAAATCAACTAAATACTATTTAAAAAAATCCAAAATTTTTTATTTGTAATATAGAATGTATATTGTAGTTGGCTTATATATATATAATGGAACCACTGCCCCAAAATTAATGATATAACGGAACTGCAGGGTACACCATACGGCAATGTGTATATGATTAAGTAGTTGGATGATTTGAATGAAATGTGTCAACCAATCTACAAGTCATTTCCTAAATTTATGATTCGGTGGCACATTTGGGTGCATCAGATGTTACTGAATCAGAAATGACATATAACAAAGTGAGCACATCTCACTACTGTCAGATCTAGACCTTCGAATAGGATGCTAAAGATGTCACAATGAAATGCCCAGTTCCAAATCACATTCACTTTCAATATACTAACTTATAATTTACTAACAATATTTCAATATAACTTAGACCAGTGCATAATCATTACATCTCCCTTTTTAGGCCCCATTATACCACAGAATTCAAACTCAGGGAGTTCTTGAAGTTAGCTCTCTTCAGGGATGGACTTACTCAATTATTAACCAAATATGCCTATGTATAAGCATAGATATAGGAAAATACTGATGATGATAATCAATTATTTATAAAAGCAATACATAATGATGATGATCATCAAACCTTTAATGGTGTAAAAGCACAATGATGATGGTGATGATCAAACATCTAGTAGAATCAATGCACAGTGATGATGGTGATGATCAAACATCTAGTGGTATCAATCCACAGTGATGGTGGCAATGATTAAACAGAGATCAGATTGGTTTAAACAACTTAATTTATTAACAATATATGTAATAAATATTTACAAACAAAAAATAATAAAATAAATAAATATTCGGTTATCAAGAATGGTTTTTCTATCATCTTGATGGCTTCACACAACAGAAACAAAATAATTTGAAGTATATTATATACAAAAATATATTACATAATTCATTAAATATATACATAAAACAAAAAAAAAGAAAAGCACAATGAGAGTTCACTAATTCTAAAACTATTCCATTAATGTAATTATTAGAATGATATTTTTAGATTAGAGTAAATATATTTATAACTACTTTTTTATTAAATATATATATATAGCCCCATTCCCATTTATGTGTGTGTGTAAGTCACAGTAAAAATTAATGATAGATACAAAAAAGACCTTTTACTCAGTGGGTTAATTGTGCATTCAGAAATAAAACAAAATTACAAGTAAATATTATTAAAACTTATTAGTAAACAAAATAATTTTGTTTGTCCTAAAGTCTGCCCTCAATATTAAATATAGAAAAACCTTACTTGAGGTCACCTTGATGGATCAATGTTGAATTTCCAGAGGAATCTGTAAATTTACTTTTATTAAAAATAATACATATTAATTGACTATGATTTTTTTAAAATCCATCAACATATGACATTTATCCATCCACTGCTTCCACTTTTAAATTGCAGGTGATCGAATTTGAAAAATAAATCTTGAATACACAATAAAAAAAATTACAGTACATAAACTTTCAAATAAAAATAACAAAAGCAAAAAAAATAATCATGTGAATCAAAATAAAATATATTTATCCTGAGGAAAGCAAATGTCAATCTCCATGCATACTGTTCTTGTTCACCAACTCTGTTGCTATTTATGAATTTCATGCCTCTTAATTAAAACAAACACATATAAAATATCTCTCCTGAAGGTACATAAATCCATGAAAGATTGATGTACACCAACATTCTCTAAATAGACATCTTGATGGAAAAATTTATAATTTCATAATTTTATAATGACATTGAAGCTAGCTTTTGAAGACTCTACAGCATTGGTCCTTTACCTCTGACACATTGTAATGACCATTTTATCAATCACTATTAATTATATTGTAACTCCAATAGACATATGAAAATGGCTTGAAGAAACAATGTTTAATATTTTCACATTTCTTTTTTATTATTTCTATAATAATAAATTCCAGTTTGCAGAATAAATTATGTCATTAGTTCAATCTTGCTAATTATAAATTGAAGTTTAAGTTTCCATTTTCCTTCTATCCAAAATAAAGATTTTATATTATCTTAAAACTACAGATATTAAAATTTTACTGTTTTTAGATGCCCGAACAGTTTTTTTTTCTTTTTCTTTTTTTTTAAGAAAGAAATAAAAACTTTACTTATCTGCTGTTGGTTCAATTGTAGATTTTTCACGTAAAAAAAAATGCTGCTAGATTGTCGTGTGCTAGCTAAAACCCTATTGTTACAACTTAATAAAAAAAAAACAAATAAAACATTATTATTATTTTTATTTAATTTTCATTATTCCAAATTTGATCATTTATCAACAATTTTGACCTCATATAAATTTTAATCTTTGATTATGTCCATTCCATATGTCAATCAATTAGTATTTTTAGTTAATATTAAATGAATAAAAGAAAAACAATTAATTTCTACCAATAGACAAACATATTAATTTATATGCATATATACTTCATGTGTATAGCAAATTTGTTTGCTTTCTCCAAATAGACAAAAAAAAAAGAATTAATTTCTCAAACATATCAGTTTATATGTATGTTCATACATGTACATACTACATATGTATAAGCAAGTATGTAGGATAAATTATTTGCCTACCACTTGGTCTGAATTCAAACATTGTGAAAGAAATTGGGACAGGTGTGAAGATTAATTGTAAGCCATTTCTTACAATATATATACTTGTATTTAAACATTACATATTCAGCCTGTATTCTGCTTATCTCTTTTCTATGTATTTAAATGGACATATTAAGGTCCTACATATGAGAGTTTAGAGTGATTTAGGGTGAACACGGGTATGACAATAATAATGACATCAACAAGGGTTTTGACCATTCCATCATCAGATGTTCAATGATATGGATAGCTGAAGAGTTAGTGAGTCAAGAGAATTGAAGTTTGTCCCTTAATGTTTGTAGATTTTTTATCTTAATATAGAATTTAGCACTGATTATATATATATATGGGAGATGATGATACGGACCAACTGATGAATGCTGGGTCAGTACGAAATAAGTATATGGTCATATGTATCGGTTATATTAAATAGAGTGAAAGACTGAAGGGAGTCTGAAAGTCTGGGTTCAAAAATCCTTTAATTATATTCCAGTTTTATTTTTTATATAATTATCACGGAAGAGAGGTTGATTAAACACATGCTTCTGTTTATTTTTAATAGATAATTAATCATGTGTTATTTGTTTATGAGGCAGTCAGGATTTAAACATTGATTGATTGTTTGCTTTCTTAATTTATAATTTCTGTACGATTTTGTATTTAATGATAATAAAAATCCTTTAAATTTGTCGCGCATTGGTCGTCAAGTGATCAGCACAGCTGCCTTACAAGTAGTTGTCGCGGGTTCGCTTCCCGGCCGATGCTTTGACACATGAAAAAAAAATCCTCTAAATTTAAAGTTACTGAAATTTTGCCTCTCATTGGGAAAAACTATTTCATTTCATACATCATGGATATAATGTAAATATCAAGATCAAAGTGAAATATACAGAATTTTAAAAAAACCATATAGATATAATGTTTTAAGTTAATCTTTTTATCTTTTTATTTACAAGCGTGGATGGTCTCACCACAAAAAATCACATAAAAAAAAGTTTTTTAAAAATATATTTTATACCCACCTATGCAGATATAATTCTTTTTTAAGAGATATGTTTTTAAATAACATATTCTTGTGATTGTTGTAAAATCAAAAAGAAATATATATATATATTTGTCAAGCGTTTGTGGCTTAGCGGTTAGCATAGTTGTCTTCCAAGCAGCCGGCCCGGATTTGCTTTCCGGTCAACGCTTTGACATATATATAAAACAAATATATATTTTATACTGTAATCGGGAGAGGGGGTTAACTATTACGAATCGAAACGGGATGATTTAATATCTTTAAAACTTATTAAGCTATTTCTTTTATAATAATTTTACTACCAATATTCCATCAACCCGATAATTTGGAATCGTTTTTAATTTGAATATTAAGAGAAGGATAATAGACCAATAAAGATATTTAATCAGTTTATACAGATGCATTTAAAAATAAAAATAATGCTTTGTAAGATTTTTTTTTGCCAGTTTTAATTAGGAACTTTGACCTCTAGGGATTTAAAAAAAAGTACAATAGCCTATTAAATCAGAATTTGTCATTTTCGA